>BQNB010010798.1:0-83056 GCA_026074375.1 Tanacetum coccineum | reverse complement strand
ATCAAAATATGTCGGTTGTTGACTTCAAACATGTGTATTCTAATCCCGCAAGGTCAATGCAAACAATATGGATCGATCGATGTGAAGCCCAACGTCGTAAATCAAAAGAATTAAGAGACAGAGATACATATATTAGTCTCTAACAAAACCTTATGAACCATATTTGGCGCGAAGTTGAAGAAGCATCGAAAGAAAATTAGTCGTCGAGGCGTATTTTTTTTTAATTTCGGAATTTTCTTTTAATGTGTGTTTTTTTAGTATTGTAATGTGTATTTGAATTTAATGAATAAAATGATTAGTTTGTTAAATGAATGAAATAATTGAAGGGGGTTTTATGAAAATAAAGAGGTGAGTGGTGTTATTTGGTGTTATGATAAGGGGAGTAGTGTTGGTGTTGGTGTTATGCTGATGTGGCGCTGACGTGGTGGCAAAAAATAGGTGTTATGGTGTTACTACACCTAGGCCTCTTACTAAAGTTTTATACATCTGTGACAATAGCTTTTACACCCTTAAATATATAACTTGTTACTAAAGTTTTACACAACAGCCAATTTTAAAAGGTTACTTTATTCTTTATCGAAAAAATTTATATGTTTCTCCAAGGAGTCCAAGACAACACATTTCGATTCAAATTGAAGCAACACAAATTTCCTTCTTTTGGTTTATCTATAACAATCATAAAGCTCAAACACAATTGTTAGCATAAGAAATATCTTGCCTAGTATTGGTCAAGTAAATCAATTTTCCTATTAATTTCTGATAATCAGTAATGTTCTCAAATAAGGGATCTTTATCACTAGCTTCATTAGAAATAACAAGCTTAGACATAAGAGGATTTTTAGCAGGTTTACAAGCAAGCATACCATACTCAGATAATAGGTCAAGAACATACTTTATCTGATTGAGGCAAATACCTTTATCAGTATCTATAACTTCAATACCAAGAAAGTATTTGAGTTTACCTAAATCTTTAATCATGAATTTAGACTTAAGAAACACTTTAAACTTCTCAATTTCAGAAACACTATTACCAGTAATGATAATATCATCCACATAAACCAACAAGGCAAGAAACACCCCCTTATTAGACTTGGTATATAGAGAATAATCAGATTTACTCTGTCTAAACCTATTTTCAATCAAAGTAGAAGTCAACTTAGCATTCTATTGTCTAGGAGCATGTTTTAAACCATATAAAGACTTTTTAAGTCTGCAAACCTTATTATCGGAAGGAAAATATCCTTCTGGTGGTTTCAATAAAACAACCTCTTCTAAATCACCATATAAGAAAGCATTATTCACATCAAGTTGGAAAACAGGCCAAGACATTGACACAACAACATTCAATAAACACCTAACAGTAATCATTTTGACCACAGGAGAGAAAGTCTCCTCATAGTCAATTCTTTCCTTTTGCCTAAAACCTTGAGCAACTAATCTAGCTTTATATCTATCTATCTCACCACTAGACCTGAACTTGATCTTATAGATCCATTTACTTCCAATAACTTTTCTACCTTAAGGTAAATCAACCAATTCCCAAGTACCATTTCTAAGCAAAGCATCAATTTCTTGATTCATAGCATCAGTCCAGTGAGAATACTTAGAAGCTTCAAAATAAGTTTTAGGTTCTCTGGTTTTATTAAGTTGAGTTAAAAAACAAAAAATTTCAGAATTAAATTTTGAATAACCAACATATTTCTCAAGACCATATTTAACCTTTGACTCAACAATAGAATCATTATAATTCTTTGAAAAAACACTTTGTCTAGAAGACCTTCTAACATTTTGAACACCTTTAGATGAACTAGGATTTTTATCCAAATTACCCTCAGAAAAAATATTTTCTTCAAGTGTGGCAACCTCCTTATTCTGTGTGGCAACAAAATCATTACTGTAATCAACATCATTTCCAGAATCAACGGGAAAATCAGCAGTGTTGACATTGCTACCACACACAGAAGAGCTTCTACTATCACTTTTACCTTTATTCAGATCATTAGCTACTCTCTCATCATCATTGGGTATCTCAGGATATTCAATGTCAAAAAAGTTTATATGATTAACATCTTGAAAAACATTTGTAGAATCATTTTTTCCATCCTCAGAATCCTTAAAAGGAAATATATTCTCAAAAAAATTAACATCTCTATAAAAAATGAACTGATGCTTATCAAGACTGTATAACCTATACCCTTTTTTAAAATATCCTATCATAACACATTTCTCAGATCTGCTACTAAACTTGTCATTATTATTGACAATGGTAGCAAAACACAAGCAACCAAACACTCTTAAGTAAGAGAGAGTAGGATATTTTTTGTATATCATTTCATAGGGAGACTTTCCATTTAGCACAGAAGAAGGGAGTCTGTTAATAAGATAAGTAGCAGTTAGAATACACTTAGTCCACATCTTTAAAGGTATTCCCCCTGAAACATAAGAGATCTAGCAACCTTTAAAAGATGCCTATATTTCCTCTTAGCAATTCTATATTGTTGTGGAGTATACACATAAGAAGTTTGATGAATAATTTCTTTATCAGAACACAGTTTAGTTACAGATTGATTAACAAATTCAGTACCATTATCACTTCTAAAAACTTTAATTTTCCTTTTAAATTGATTTTCAATCAAATTATAAAAAACAGTTTTGAAGTGCGAAACCTCATCTTTAGATTTAATCAAGTATACCCAAACTGCTCTAGTGTAATCATCCACAACAGTCAAGAAAAACCTAAACCCCTCAGAACTAGTTATCTTATAAGGCCCCCCATAAATCTAAATGAACAAGATCACTCAAACTTTTTGACTTATGATCACTTAAAGGAAAATGTTCTCTAGTTTGTTTATCCCTTTGACAAATTTCACAACAAAAAGTATTATCCTTTTTATCAATGTTTAAGGAATCTTTAAGAACATTTAGAACAGGGTCTGCAGGGTGACCAAGCCTATAGTGCCAATCATGCTGAGATAGCATACATTGAAATCTAAGAGAACTTGTATTACTTTTGATACCTTTATCATTATAGTAGTACAACCCTTTACATTGTTCACCAATCCCCAGAACATTTTTCAGATTCAAATCCTGGTTTAAAAAATAACATTTATTCTCATCAAAGGCAACAATAACCTTATTTTCTTTAATCAATTTATAAACAGAAATCAAAGTGACACAATATTCAGGTATAACCATCACATCATACTGATATGTGAGAAATCACATATCCTTTTTATATCAAAAATGTCCCTAAAAGATAAAATTGTGCATAAAATGCTTGTATATTGCTTGTTTTGTCTTTGTGATTGTGTAGGTACGGATAATGCAAATATCATAAGAAAATGGTCAAAAACCAGACAAAACCGAGCACGAGACAGAAAAGAGTGCAAGAGATAGGAAATAGTATACAAGAGCCGAGGATTTGATAGCAAGAAGGGTCAAAAGTCAACTCCAGTCAACCCTTGGTCAACGAAAGTTAACTCACTAAATGACAAAACCCATAAAAACCCAAAACAGCCCTTCAAGTCAAACAAAGTTGCAAAAATGGTCCCTAAGCCCTAACGGTGTTAAATTTTTAACATATAAAAGTTAACACTCGTTATCTTTTTTTTAAACCTAAGTCCAAATCTACTACCCATTACTCGGCCCATTCCAAATTAGTTAAAACCCAAGCCCAAAGCCAAGTCAACCCCCGAGTCAAACCCCCACCCTTATACAATTTAAAATAACGCGGGTAAAAACCCTTTTACTGTTCATCATCCCTTCCAATTTAACTCGGGCTCAAAACAAAGGGTTAATGCAAATTGAGTACGTGGCCAAGCAATTCAAGTACCAAGGAATGATGTGGCAGAGTAATATGTCATCCAGGGCTCTCATTGGCTAAAACCCACAAGGAATGACACGCGGGACATGTAAGAAAGCACACCAATCATTAGGATTTTACACTAAAACAAGTGCAAAAGAAGCACAGAGGTCTGACACACGGAATGCCACGTTGGCAATCCGTGTGCTCACTCATTTAATCCAACGGCTCAAATCAAGGATCCAATGATGAGAGAAGATTCAAGGGACAAGATCAAAGGGATAGAGGAGCGGGCTAGACTCCTAGAAGCATCTCTTGCAGGCTATAAAAAGCCCCTCACATTCACACACACGTATCTAGTTTTTTTAGCTTTTAAATTTTTAGTAAAATTGTAATTTTAGCTTTCAAAATTTTAGCTTAAGTAATGTAACTTTTCCAACTTATTGTACTCTCACTTTCAGCTTATTGTAATTAGTTTTACTATTAATGAAATCATCCTTTGTTTTTACATAATCTGTTTTACCTTACAAGTTTTTAAACTCTCAAATTCTCATGTTACTGTTACATAAGCTTCTTACAAGCTCATCTAAGTCTCTAAGCTTAGATTTGAGCTCAATTAGTCCTTTAATATACCTAAACATCTAAAATTAGTTAAATACCTATGCTAATGGATCTAAAGCTTTTGGATGATAAGCTAGAGCTGTAGATTAGCTTCTTGAGCATTTATAAGCCTTTGTTTAGCTAAGGCACTTGTAAGTTCCAATTTACTCTTTCTGTCTTAATTTTCTAGCTTATAATTTGTTTATTCTGCTTATAATCTAGCTTATTTGTGCTTAATTAATGTTTTCATGTGATTTTATTAATCATAGTTTTGATCATTGTTTTTAGCTTTGTAATATAGATCTTAGTTTTTTTTTACATTTTGTCTTAAAATCATAAAAACCAAAAATATTAGCATAGTTATTAGATTATTGATTCTAAGCTTATTTGATTAATATAAATGTTTATAAGGTTGTTATAAGCTGTTTAATATCCGGTATTTGAAATTAATCCAATAATTCTCTCTTTTAAAAGCTTAAATGGAATTTAGCAAAATTAAAGGGGTGTTTGGCATAGCAGTAGTAACCACAAGTTAGTACTGCTAGTGGCCATTTGGTCTTTGGCTTTTGATTTTAATCTCTTAAATAAGTCTGTTAGAACAAGTTTTTTTAAGCTAGATTAGTTTCAAACAAGTTTTCATTAGTAGATTTAACATAAGTCTTAATCTGTCAAGTGTCACTTGGATTATAAGCTTGAGTAGATTCTAGTGATTGTCTAAAGCCTCCTTTGTTCTTTATTTGTTTATCTCAAAAAGTGTAGTAAATCTAAGTCTTGCCCTGAATTTTGTCTAAGTTAGATTTGAGTGTTTTCTATGCAAACTGCACCAGCAGTTTAAAAAGACAAATAACTGTTTTCATGATTAATTTTCAGATGGTTAATTTGGTTTGTAGGTTTTGATATTTGGATTATAAATAGATTAGGGGTAGTAGTTAATCTGTTTCATAATTGTTTTTAATATAAAGCTCTTTAGATTATCTGTTTTTGCTCTTAAAAAGAGCAATTCTTTTTTTAATTTTCAAAAAGAGCAAAGTCTTGAATACTGACCTTATGCTTGTTTTGTTTCACAAGACTCTTCTCAATAAGTTTCTTGTTGTTAAAAGTTCTTTTTCAAAGTTTTTCTAGAAGCCCTTAGACTAAGATCAAAAGTATAAGCTAGATTTTCTCAAGTGTCCATTTGCATTCTAGAAATTAAGCCCAAAGTTGCTCTTTGAGTATGTTTGGTTTCAAAGTTTGCATAAGTGCTTATTGTGATTTTTCTGCTTATGGCTTATATTTTAGTGCTTATTTCTGTCATTTTCAGATATTAGGTAGTCGGTTAGTAAGAATTAGCTTATAGTTCTTTGTCATTAGCTTATTTAGTTTTGTAGCTTATAAAGTTTTCCAAAATACCAAAAATATAGTTAAGTAGTGTCTGTCATGTTTTCAGCTGTTTTACAGCTTATCTAGGGCTTTTCAAAAATAATTTATTTTAGTAAAAGTGCTTATTTTTAGCTTGTCTACAACTTTGTTTTTATAAGTTTTTAAAAATAAAAAAAATCAAAAAGGTTGAGGCAGGATTCGAACCCGTGTCCTCAACCTTTACACACACACGTCTCACACTACACACATAGTAACCAGTTTACTACATTAGCTCATCCATTAGTTCTTTACATCATTAATCCTTTATATACATTCTGAGCTTTTTAGTTAATAAGCTGTTTAAGCTTATTTCGCAGCTTATTCATTAAGCTGTGTCCACGAGCTTATTTTTTCTAGGTCCCTCTTAGTTCAAGCTACTTTCTATAATTTTCTCAGAATTTTTATATTTAGTTTAGTATTTTTAAACAATTATTTTTAAACACAAAAAAGAACGGGGGGGGGGGGGGGGGGGAGGGGGGGGGGGGGGAAGGGGGGGGGGGGGGGGATGCAATACTCGTCCTTGGTGGTTAATAGTTAGGGACTTGCCAGCTTTGGCCCTTGGGGTTTTTCTTTGCCACTTTGGCAGTTTAGCCCTTCTCTTCTTTTTTCCTCTTTTCTTCTTTATATATAAGTTTAGGGATTTACAATTTCAGTCCCTAAACTTATGTTTCTTTGACTTTTGGCCTCGGGGTTGACTTGGGTTGACTTTTTGACTTGATTGACTTTTCTGCTTCGATATGGCTTTGTCTTTCACAGTCTTTTCCATTCCGAGTCCGGTTTTGTCGTTTTGGCTTTGTTTTTCGTCCTTTTCTTAGTTATCCGTTCCTGCACAATACAATTAGCAAAACAAGCATATATTTGGCATTTTAAGTCCGTTTTTGGTTATTTTAGCTCGTTTTTAAAGGTAAAAGGTATATGTAATTAAGCACATACCAACCATATTGATCATATTTGATTCACTATTCTCCCCTTCAAAAATTGCATATGTGATTGCCATTTTTGATCTAGTGAATTAGAATACAAGCTACCAGCTGATCTAAGTTGATCCACTTAACGACTGAACGAGCATGGAAAAAATATGAAACTTGTTGATGAGAATGATCAAGAACATAAAGATTTATCTTCTGTTGAAGATAAAGCGCACTGAAGCGTACACCTTTCTTCTCTTTAAAGAACGGGGCCTGAACTGATTTGAGCAGACATCATTTGATGAAGAACGAGGCTTGAACTGTTTTGTCCAAACATCATTTGAGGCTCGGGTCCTGAACTGATGCGTACAGGAGCCATTCCTTCCTCTAAATAGAGTTTTGAACAGCCTGAGTCCAGATACCGAAGGATGATTTGTACCACATGCATTTGAAAACACCAATTTGTGTTGGGGTCCTGTTGGTTAGCTGACATAGTAGTACATGTCACAGGAAGCCTAGTTAAAGGGCACAGTTCTCCTAAGGCAAATTTCTTTCCTGTGGGTCTCCATTGATAACCACAATTAAGTTTTCCTGAGGTGAATTTCTTTCCTGTGGGTCTCCATTGATAACCAACATTAGCAAATAGTTTGCCCGTTGCTTTCCAAACCTACATGGTCTTCTTCAAACTGTTATCAAACAATTTGCCTTTTGGTTGCCAAATCTGCTTGGTCTTGTTCAAACTGTGATCAGACAGTTTGCCTTTTGGTTTCCAAATCTGATTCCCTTTATTGAAGATAATTTTAATAGTGGGGGTAGCATTCACAGAGCTCAAAATATTAACAACACACATTTCATGATTTGTAGAATTCAAACGTTTGTTACACGTGTAAAGTGTCCTTAGTTTGAACCCCCACCTCGTGGTTAGCGGAGTGGGATATCACACACATCCTTTTACTGCTCCAAATAATCAAATGTATTCTTTATTGGCAAGTATTCAATATTCATGCGTTTTTGCATCATACTTCCTTCATGCTTCTTTGTGCATTTTAACTTTCGAATTATAAGAACATAAAAATCTCTGTTTTTAAAGAATCAAGTTACAAATTTGTACTTTTTCCATAAAAACATTGATTGACTTAGTTTGAATTGAATTGAGCACGTATGATTAGGCTGATTAAGAAGCTAATGGGAGAAAAAAGCCACAAGTTTACTCATATAAAGTTAAGAAGAATCTGCTCCGGCGACATAAAACTTATATTTAACACTATCCACTTCTTGTTCTTCCCCCCTTATTAGAAATTTCGAAGCAAACGAATTCGTGAAAGCTTAGCCTACAAGCGGTAATTGAGAACAAGCTAAGGGCTCAACATGCCCCGATCGAGTCAAAATAATTCTCATTCTACCCATTAGGAAAGTCAAAACTGTGACAAAACACTTATTTTATTTTTGAAAATTTTTAAATTTTTTTTCATTTTTTTGGTATTTTTGCAAAATTTGGTGGTAAAAACGGGATTACGTGATAACAACGACTGCAGGCAAAAATTAAATCGAAGATCCCCCATACTAGAACTAAACATCGTCCTCGATGTTTCAAAGGGGTTCCCGACGAAAATCTAAGGCCGTTTATTAAGTGTTCCAAAAGATAAAACGTTAGTCGATTAGATTAGGATACTGGATTCCCAAACATGAGCTGAGGGATGTAAACAGCTTAAAACAACCTTAATAAACATGATCTATTAATCACTAAGGCTAGAATCAAAAATCTATAACTATGCTAACTAATTTTTAGGGTTTTTTAGAGTTTTTAAGACAGAAATTAAAAACTATGATCTATAACTTTTAAGCTAAAAACATATTAAGAGTGATGACTAATAAGCAAAATTAAACACAATTAAGCTCAAATAAGCAACTAGATAAGCATAAATAAGCAGATCTATACTAATAAGCAAATATTAAGCTAGATATTTAAAACAAGAAAAGTAAATGAAAACTTACTTAAAGCTTTAGCTAAACAAAAGCTAATTGCTCAAATGAGCTTATCAACAGCTCTGGCTTATTAAAATAGGCCAGTATAAGTCCTTGAGAGCCCTTCCATTACTGGCTCTCCTTCCAAAAGCTCCATATCCATAAGCTAAGGTTTTTAACTTGTTTTTATGATTTAAGTAAATTAGAAGAATAATTTTAGCTCAATCACCAGCTTAGAGACTGATGAGAGCTTATTAGCTTATTAGAACAGTAACAAACTTTTGAGCTTATTGAGAACTTTTAAGAGTAAAAACAACAATTGAAGAAACTTAAACTAAGATTTTATTAAAACTTAAGAACTGATTACAATACTTAATCAAAGCAGATTACAAAAGCTTTTTAAAAAAAACTACATAAGCTAATTCTTAAAGCTAAAAATTATGAAAAAAAAGAAGATCATATGTGTGTGTGAGTGTGTGGTATTTATAGTTGCTGAGAGAACATTCTAGGGCTTCATTGCTTCCCACGCTCCTTTTAATCCAACCCGTACAATCAAACAATCATTGGAGGATGATTATGAGCCGTTGGATCACTCCTTGGGATTCACACGGATTGCCAATGTGGCAATCCGTTGTGAGGCCTTTGTTTTTGTTGTGTGAGAGCTTAAAGAGTAAGATCAACATCCACGAGTAAGCCATTGCTTGTGAGCGAATGAAAACCCTTGAGATTACATAACTATCCCTGTCATCTTATTATACCTCACTTGAATTGTCGTCCTTGACCCTTAATTTCCAAAAGCCCTTTAATTTTGACCCAAGGTGAATCGAGGAAGACGGATGAATAGTAAAAATCCCCTTGGCGCCTTTTTTTATAACTGAAAGTGGGTAATTCGTTTTAAACTTTGGGCATTTGGCAAATGAAGTCCTTGTGTTTGGTTTATAAAGGTGTAAGGCAAAAAGGACTTTGAAAATTAACAGGAATGGTCCTTGTGGTTGTTTATAAAAAGGGTGTGGGCTAGGGTAATGGGCTTTGGATCCGGGTATGGCCCATTTAGGCTTAGGGACCATTTTTGTAACTTTTTAACTTTGAGGGACTGTTTGGGTAACATTGGGGTTTTTATCTTTTAGTGGTTGACTTTTGTTGACTGAGAATTGACCAAGAGTTGACTACAGCTTTGACTTTTTGACTTTTTCTGCTTTTGGCTTTGCATCTCTGGCTTCTTTTGTGCTCTTCCGTTCCTCGTGTCCGTGTTTGCCCGTTTTTGACGGTTTTCTTGTGATTTTTTATATATCCGTACCTGCACACACAAAACACAAAAACAAGTATATTTTTACCATTTTTAGCATGTTTTGGGTTTAATTGGGTTATTTTAGGTGTTAACGGATATGTGTATTTTACACTTATCAGCCTTCATCGGATGATGTCAACAATGGAAAAGAAAAGCAGGAAGTGAAGAATCTCGCAGAGCCGACGGCTAAACACCAAACTCGTATCACACCTTGTTTGAAGAATTTTAAAGTTATTTGCAAGGAGAGCATTTTCCATTCAAACAAAACACCTCAAGTTTCTTCGATTTTTGCAATAACATCCACCTTACCGTCTATTGAGCCCAAGGATTCTCTCCTAATGGGGGGACGAGCACCTTAGTACTTTAAGTGCTGAGGAAATTGTCCCAATCCCAAGAGAATCTGAGGATACATCCAGGAGTGATAGTAAGAACGTTTTACCTTCGTGTGATGATTTCTCTTCCATCAACGTTCCACGTGATGATTCCATGACTTTCTCTAACCCTCTTTTCGAATTTGATGTCAATTTCATCTCTAGTGACATAAACCCTCTTTTTGATGAGGTGTTAGAGGACATCGAGTGCAAGGATTCTTATGATTCCAACCTTAATGAGTCGACTTTTCTAGTCACACCTCTTTTTGATTCTAACAAAGATGAGTGTCTTGCTCCAGGAGACGACATTGAGATTCTACTTCACCATGATCCGTCCACTCCTATGAAAAGCATTGCTTCCATTACCAAGGGATCCATCGATGATCCACTTTTCGAAGAGAATGATGATTTATTTGATTTGGAATGTAAAACGAATGATTGGAAAAGAATTTTGTACGATGCTCCAATTAATAAAGCTGAGTGTTTCGACCCAGGAGGTGATAATGATGAGATCGATGTTTTTCTAGCTATCGAAGTTCCTACGTATATTGAGGAAGGTTATTATGACCGGAAGGAGACATAATCTATCTTGAGAGTTTGCTTAGTGATGATACCACCCATAATCTCTCTCCCGAAGTATTTTTCGATCATGAACCACAACATAATTCTTTTTCTCCCAAGAGTGATCCTCTTCACCATGAATTCATCGGTGAACACATAACACTTCCTCCAGGAATTGTTAGAGAGCACGAGGATTATATTAATCGAATGTCGTTGCTATGCAAAAATTCATCTTCCCGGTCGTCAGAAAATTTTCATATAATCATCGAGTCTCTTCCCACATCTACTACTCTCGTTGAGGATAGTGACCCCAATAGGGAAGAGATCAATATATTTTCCGGACCAGATGATTCGATACCACCAGGTATTGAAAGTGATTTTGACTCGGAAGAGGATATTATTGACAACTTGCTTAACGATGATCCCATTCCCGAATATGAACGACCCAATGTGCTCGTGATAAGCAATGTTAATGAAGATGAATGTTTTGACCTAGGGGGAGGTGAGATTAATGTTGAAGTTGACGATTCCTTCACATTTGTCACTTGGACTTTTCTTCCGTATCTCACTTACTGATTGGTGAAATTCACACTATATATATATATATATATAATATATAATAAAATATAAAATATATATTAGTCTAAAAATCAACAAGATCAATGAAACCGAGAAGTAGTATAGAATGTTCCCGGGTCGTTTATCCCCAACGAGGCTGGAGCGGCTCCCAGTCTTCTCCCCCAACGATTGCCCCAGCGGCTCGCGCGCTCTCTCTACCGCTACAATCGAGATTTTGAGTTTGAAGAAGAAAGTGATTGTGAGAATTTGGAAAAGTCAAATATAGATGATAACGAACAAAAACGTTTAAGAACCTACACCCTTGAAATTACAAAAATTTAAAACCGCGAAAAGAGAGTCACGAACGCTCACGAACAAAGGGGTGGAAAAAACATAAATCTTTAAAAATAACCTTACGATGAAATTTTTGCTTTCTAAAATACCTCTTGTGATCAAATAACGAAGATTGAAAAAGACTAGACGGAAAAACGGAGTTCGTTTGACCCAAAAAACGAGTCAAAACAAAATCCCGCTCCCGGAACCGCTTCTTTTAAAAAAGTTAGAATAGCGCGCGCGTAAAAATGCTCCTGTAGGAAACAATTTTTTATTTTTCCCCTACACGGTGTAGATGACGTGTCAAATAACGAAGGATGAAAAAGACTAGACCGAAAACGGAGTTCGTTTGACCCAAAAACGAGTCAAGACAAAAAACCGCACCCGGACCGTGCTTTAAAAAGTAAAAAGTTGTAAAAATGACCCTACGAAAATTTTTATATTTTTCCTACAAACTAGATGACAAAAGAAAATTTTCTAAAAAAGCAAAATATTTTTTTGATAATTTTTGTATTTTTTATGAATTAAAACTTTTTAAATCAGCTTATTCAGCTTATAAGCCTTTAGGCTCAAAACACACATAAATACCAAGCCCCTTGAGTCTTTAACGAAAAAGACCCAAGGGCGCAGTGGTAGAGTGTGTGTGTAAAAGGGGATGTATCGCTTGGTCCCGGGTTCGAGTCTTGCTCACCCGGGCCAAGTGTCTTCCCCCTTTTTTTTTTCGAAAACTCAAAGAAGCAAAGTTGTTAAGCTCGTGGGGCTTAACAACTTTGTCTTCTACAACTTTTGCTGAAAAGCTGTCAATAAGCTTAAAAATAAGCTTAAAGTTGACAGTTTGGCTTAAATGAGCTTAAAGGCCAATTTTTCTAAGTCTTTTGGCCTCTTGTGGTCGAATAAGCTAAGCTAAGGACTAAAATAAGCAAAAGGGAGTCTAAACTAAGCTAGATAAGCTAAAGGACTAAAAGTTTAAAGCTAAATAAGCTGTAACAGCTTATTTTTGACAGAAACTAAAAATAAAGCTTAAAACTAAAATGTTACTAAGTCACTTAGGCAAATAAGCTAGGAAAAGGAAAAATAAGCAAAAGGGGCTAAACTAATCTAAATAAGCTATTTTGACACAAGTGAGCTTATGAAATAAGCTGAATAAGCAAAACTGAAAATTAAGCAATCCCTATACCTAACTTAAGCTAAAAACAGTCAAAGGGCATGTTTGGGCTTAAAAATAAGCCATCAAATAAGCTCTTCAAGGTCTGAAACTTTGAGGGCTTATCTAAGAGCTTATAAACTCTTAAAATAAGCCAAAAACTTGGGCTTAAAAACACTAAAAAGCCAAGAATAAGAAGCTTAAAGTCTCCCCTTTGCACCAGGGGAGCTTTAAGTCTAATCTCAAGGGGCTTATTTGACAGCTTTTAAAAAGCTGTCAAATAAGCTCTAAACAAAAAATTAAGCTCAAACAGATTGAGTGTAGTGTAAGAGGAGCTTATGCACCAATTTTTAGCTTTTACAAACCATAAACAATTTGTTTCATTCCTCAACTGAAAGTTACCAGTGTCTTCAAGAGACGCAATCAAGTTAGAATCACGACCAGATTGATTATCAGATATATTTACTAGAGTTGTTCCTCCAAAAGAGATGATCAGTTTGCTAGTATTAGGATTGATCATAAGGACGCTAGAACTTGATATGATCGGTATGGATGGGTTAGCTACCCATACTCTCCTAAGCCGATCATCGTTAGTATACCAAATTCCTAAATAAGTATAGTTTGTCGCGGATATGTTGAAGAAGCCTAACGTGAAGTTGTTACCTGGCGAAACGAGCGGAGATGAGATGTTGAGTTGGTCGCCAAGTGTGATCGTTGAAACACCCTTAGCAGGATTGGTGAATAAGTTGGTACACAGGATTGTTAAGATGATGAGAGTAATCATTTTTGTTAACACTTGTGAAATGTTTTCTTCATGTGGCTAAATATGAAATGTTAGACTTTGATGCTTTCATATATGGGGTGCTAATGATATTTTGTCATCAGTTGACAGCATAGACTATTTCTCTTTAGTTAACTAGAGAAGAATTTAAATAAGACACCTTCTTAAAATAAAAAATGTAAGACACAATCTCAACCTTTAGATGCATTGACTTTGAATCAATCAAAGGCCCAAGACGAGTATGTCAATTTTGTAAATAAGATAAAGTTGCATGCATAATATGGTAGAGGGTTATTCTAATAATTTGACACCTTTGAATATAGTAGCAGTTTCCAACTTTGCAAAAAGCACAGGATTTACTTTTGTATTTGACACATTCTCTCTTAATAACCTTGATGAATAACCATAAAAAATGTACAAAATCCTGTTTAATTTTCATATGTTATTGTCATTCTTTTTGTAGAAAACTAATCATACTGATCCTCAAATCGTCGTTTATTATTTAATTCTGATTCATTTTTTTGTGCTTTGAATCAGTCATCTGGTCAAATTCGATGCTATTTTCAATAAGTTGCTGGACTTTTGATTTTCGTATGTCTGGTAAACATAGGTTTGTGTTAGTGCAAATATTACGATATTTAATCTATACGATCTCTTTATGTTTTGGTGATAACAAACATGTAACCTGTAATACATAACGTAAAGTACGTAAGTTACTCGTAATCACAAATCATCAATGCATACATATCAACAACACTCTATGTCTCAAGTCTGCATCAACATCGACATTGGTTTGCACCCGATGTAAATCACATAAGGTATGTACAAACAAATTAAACTTGTAGGATGATCAAAGAAAAATATTTTTTAACCATTACATTTCTACAAAAGTATTTTTCACAAAAATAAATAAACACAAAATACTTTTTAATAAAAGAAATGTTTTATTTAAATATAAAATTTGAAAATCCCCACCGTGTTTCGGAACTAACAAAGCTAGTACAGCACATGGGCTCATGCTCTCGCGTACGAGTCCTTTTTCCAGTAAGCTGTTAACTTGTCGATGTAATTCTTTAAATTCTTTTGGGTTCATGTGATGTGCCGGTTTGTTTGGAATAATTGAACCCGGTAAAAATTCGATGCAATGTTGTATTTCCCACATAAGTGGCAACCCCGGTGGAATATTTTCAGGAAAGGCATCCCAAAACTCATCTAGTAAGGGTTGGATAACACTTGGATTGGATGGTGCAATATCATTTGCTTCTGCAACTACTAAAGCAAAAATGACAGAATGTGGATTAAGTTTTGTTAACCCTACGAATTGAGATTTTGTAAGTACTAGTGCATCAAAAGGGTTTTGTCTTGTGTTAAGTGGTGCTAGCATGATATTTATTCCATATTTCTTAAAACTATATGTATTACGAAACCCATCGTGTTTGGTTCTTCGATCATATTGCCAAGGTCTTCCCAACAAAATGTGACATGCATCTATGGGAATTACTTCGCACCATACTTCATCATTATATTTCTTTCCAATCGAAAAGTAAACTAGACAACGTTTACTAACCTTGACGACGTTTCCTTTTTTTAGCCATGTAAGTTGGTACGGTTCTGGATGGTCTTGAGTGTCGAGACCTAGTTTCTCGACCATGCTTGTTGCCACCATGTTTTTGCAGCTGCCCCCGTCAATGATTACACTACGTACTTTACCTTTAGTTGTACCTCGAAATATATTATTTCGCAACCATGATGCATCATCAACAGCTTTTGTCACCGCCACGTTGAGAACACGTTGTGTTATTAATGCCTCACCAGAATCTGGATAAACAACCTCATCGTCATCATTTGCTTCTCCATCATCGTAAGTATCGTAGACATGTGTTGGTGTATCTTCAACTAAACTCACTAATTGTTTGTTTAGGCAGTCCCTTTTAAGATGGCTCAATCCTTGGCATTTAAAACATTGAATGACACTTTGGGGTGCTGAGGCGCTTGGGGTGTCGGGTTTTAACGTAGGTGTCTTAACAGGAGTTGTTGAGGTGAACCGAGATGAAGGGGTTACTCGACTTGATGTAGACCGGCCTTTGTTCTTTAACTGTTTTCAACTTTAAGTGCCAATCTACATACATCAGCAAAAGACCAATATGGTTGTAGTTGTACTAGATTAGAAATATCGGGTCGTAAACAGCCTAAAAACGAGCAATAACTTGTTCTTCTTCTTTAGCCACACCGCATCTCATTCCGTGTCGATCAAACTTGGCAATAAAATCTTCAACTGATGCGTTTCGATGGGTTAGATTGTGGTATTCTAGGAAGGCTTCTTATCGGTGATTGACTGGAAGGAATTTCTCTTGTAACAATTTCTTCATCTTTGGCCATGTTTCTACTTTTGATTTCCCGTCTTGCAAACGTTGTTTTTTTACATGGTCCCACCAAAGGGACGCATATTTTCGAAGCTTAATGGCCACGAGCTTTACCTTTAAATGATCGGGTATGTCTCGCAAATCAAAGATTCGTTCAATTGTACTCAACCAATCAATAAAGTCATCGGGGTGTGCCTTTCCTTCAAACTCAGGGATCTCTATTTTCATCCTCATATTACGCAATGGATCTTCCCGGTTTGGTCCTCAAAAATTTTGGCGGAAATTGCCAAAAGGATTATGGTTCTCATCGCCCCCTACATCCCATAAGTGAAAAAGGGGAAAAGACCAAATCTTTTACCTTTTTTCACCCATTCATGCATATCGTCCTTTTTAACAATTAAATGACTGATATTTATTCTTGTTAAAACAATTTACCATCGTTTGTTTAAACATTAATTAAAATAATTACTTAATAATTAAATACCGATTGTTCTACATATTAACGAGCGCGTCCCCCTTAGGCTCGAATAATTACTAAGACATATATAATGTTATATTGTCATATTCCAACAGTTCCTCACTTGGACATGTATAAACAATTATATAATAACATTGGTAAGCATCTAGCAACAACGCCAATCTCCCAGAAACAATCCGATGTGGTTCTCAAACACGAAACAAAATGATTTTGAATTTACAATCCCTTTTGCTTCCGATACCGTGTTATAAAAATGGATAAGGTATCAAGGTCATCCATTGTTAAACGATTTCTGTTTTCCTCGTAATGTTAACAAATCCAGATTTACCAAAAATCAATGAGACAAATCTTCATGATTTTCGGGTACGCCATGCACACATCTGATTTAATTCAGAGGGCCCAAGTGGCATCATTTCTTCAACCTTTGAAGGAATAAATAATATATGGACTACAATGCCATAGTCATCATTTTAAAATCACTCTAAATAGCCATATTAGTTATCATATTTCAGGATAACTAGACTAATCAAGAAGATTAACCACAGTATACAAGACCTACTTGCATCTCAAGTCTAAGTATTTTGTAAATAAAATCACTTACAAGTTTTTTAATGAACGACGATCCATAAAGTAATATCCTTGTGTTGGGGAAATCAATATTCATCTTATGGAAAATCAGTAGTTTGTGGACACATCCTTAATATCAACAATATCAACCAAACCCAGAATTGGCTTAAATTTAAAAATATTTCCATATTGTTAAATACCGACAACGGATTTAATTTAGAAAAAATAACCTATATTTTCACTGGATTTAAACATGCAAATATAGGACACAATTGAAATAAAAATAACAAAATACCAAGTAATCATTACATAAAATAAATTGTTAAAACATCCCTTATCCAAATCTAAAAACACAGATCCTACATGAAACACTAGCTAAACGAAGTCCATGCTCCTAGCATGTTGAGTAAGCTTTCCTTAGTAAAAGCCGTCGAAAAAAGGAATCAGCCAGATTGTCATCTGTATGAACTTTAAGGAATCTTATTTTGCGTAATGCAATGCACTCATGAACATAATGATATCTCCTATGGTGGTGTCATGGTGCCTTTCTCTGAACTCAACCGTTTCGTTGGGCATAATGAAGTGCGGCAGAATATATCATAAACATCTCCAAATAGGCTCGTTTATAGTTGGTAACTAATAACCAAGCCCTTGAAATAAACATCTGATCCAAACAGCTTCCATCCGCAGCTTTCGAAGCAGGCTAATGTATTCAGCTTCTATAGCAGACCATTTTAGTATACTTTGCTTGGAGGCTTTTCCCCAGTCCACTGCGCGTTATGGGCACCATTTAAAATGAAGACATATCCTGTTTATGAATTGATTATCATCTCTATCAGTTTTTTCAAAAACCATCATCGCAAGACGCTTTCAACTCGTGAGAGTCAGCTTTTGGATTTCCACCATAAACCAAGAACATATCTTTAGTATTTCTTAAATACTTAAGAATATTTTTCACAGCAGTCCAGTGACTTTCACTAGGATTCTGTTGAAATCGGCTTGTAATATTTTGCGCGAACGCAACATCAGGTCTAGTGCATCTTACAACATACATAATGGATCCCACAGCTGAAGCATAAGGTACATTTTGCATACGCTTCAAAACCTCTTCAGGGGTTGAAGCACCTTGTGTGTTTGTTTAAGTTCAATCTTTCTTATCATGGGTATGACCAACGTTGGAATTATCCTTTCTATATCTCTTTAAATCTATCCATGTAAGCATTTAACTAAGTACAAAGCAATCGCTTTGACCAATCTCTATAGATTTGATTCCAAGATAAATGCCTGCTTCCCCAAATCCTTCACATAGCAAAACACTACCCAAGAATCAATCTTTTACACTTTAATAAAACTTGGAATGTGATTTCCCATGATGATTATGTCATCAACATATAAATTAAGGAATGTAACATTACTCCCACTAGCCTTTTGATATACACATGGCTCATCAAGATTTTGAGCAAATCCAAACCTTTTGATTTCCTCATCAAATCTTTTATTCCAGCTTCTTGATGCTTGCTTAAGACCATAAATGGATCTTGCATACTTTTCTAGGATGATTAGGATCAACAAAACCTTCAGGTTGCACCATATAAATGTCTTCATCAAGATAACCATTTTAAGAAGGCTGTTTTATATTCATTTGCCATATCTCATAATCATAGTATGCCGCTATAGATATGAGAATCCTAATAGCTCTAATGTCGGCGACGTGAGAAACGATTCTTCTTCATAATCAACCCCTAGAGTTGATATAACCCCTTGGCTACAAAGAACGAGCTTTATAGGGTTCATACAATACCATCCATGTCTGTCTTTTTCTTAAAATCCACTACTCCCAATAGTCTTTATAGCCAAGGAGGAAGATCGACCAAGGACCCTTACAAATTGTCCACATCAATGATTGATTTCCGATTCATAGCGTCAATCCTCTTGATTAGATTTAAATTCTAACAACTCGGCTTTAAAAGCTGGTGGGTGTATTACTGATCCCCTAGAAACTATGCTCCACCGCAGCTACATTTAGACATAAACGACTTGAGCTCGACGTCCTTTCCAGACCTACGAATAGAATCTCTCTTCGTCTGAGGTGGTTCAAAAACCTTTAACCTCATAGAATTTCGCTAGTTGATGTCCCAGAAGTGATGTATCTATCATCTTTAATTTCCTTCAGCTCTATGCCACTCCCACTACTTCTTGAGTTATGAGATGTTTCTCAAAGAACTCAGCATACCTCGCAACAACTATTTTGTTTTCATGTAGGAAGTAAAACTAGTAACCCATCATTTCCTTTGGGTATCCTATAAAGATACACTTAACAGATCTTTGTTGGAGTTTGTCAGGCGTATCCCGCTTCACAAGCGCCTCACATCCCCAGACCTTTAAGTAAGACAGATTAGGAACTTTTCCATACCATATTCATATGAGTTCATATTAACCTTCTATTCTTGGTTGTGAACATATTATAATGCGTGTTTGCAGACTCTAGAGCATAATCCCCACAAGGATAACGGCAAGAGGAAGTAAGATTTACATGGATCCGAACCATGACAACCAAAGTATGATATCTTTCTCTTTCGGACCACAGCCATTGTGTTATGGTGAGTATGGAGGAGTTAAGCTGCTGACAATTCCACACAGCTTTTTAAGATAATCGTAAACTCTTGGCTCTATGATCACAGCACCTCGATCTGTTCTAAGAGCCTTGTATTGCTTCTCGAGAGAGTATCTACTTCATTTTTTAAACACCTTGAATGTTTCAAAGACCTCATGTTTATGTTTAAGAAGATAAACATAACCATAACGACTATAATCATACCCGTAAATGTATTGAAGTAGCTTAGCACCACTTGTTTGACTCAATAACTAAGTGGACCACAGACATCAGTGATGATTATTCCAATAAGACCATCTGCCCTGTCGGGTCGATGTGGAAATGATTTCCTTGTCATCTTACCTGATAAACAAGATACGCATTGATCAAATAACTCATCATCTGTTGATTTTAAAAGCCCTTCGTGTTGCAGCTTTTCAATATATTTCTTACTTATATGAGCAAGACGACAGTGCCATAGATAAGTTAGAGTCCAAAATTGTGTTTGACTCTTTTAAGTGCTAACATATTATAAAAAGAATTAAACAATTTGGTTACAAGATTATGCATATCAATTTCATACATACATTGCTGGGTAATAGAACATTAAAATAATAACATTGGTTCTTAGAACCATAAAATACCAAAATCTGTAAAACGCTGGACAAATCCATTTTCAACCAAACGGTGAACTGAAACAACACCTCTTGTTATAGAAGGTGCATAATGACAATTGTCTAAAAAAATCACAAGGCCATTAGGCAAAACCAAGTCAAAACATCCTAAGGCTTCCCTACTACAGGCACAACAAACCATTGAGCCCTACGTACAAATAAAGAGCTCCCTTGGTTTAAGCTTTCCGTGCTTCCTAAACCCCTGTTTTGTAATACAAATGCGAGTACCACAACCAGTGTCATACACCCAAGATTTATTAGGGAAAGCAAATAATTCTATTATGAAGATACCTGAAGAACTGGCGTGAGCCGGCAACATGCTCTCATTTTCTTCAACAACTCCAGAAAGATATACAAAGACAATTCCCTCCCCAGACCTACCATCTTGCAGAGCGTTGGCAGGCATCATCCTATTTTGTTGCCCTTTAAGCAGAAAGTTTAAGGATTTCTAGGCTTAGGGATATAAACTTGTTTATCATTTCCCTTGCCATTAGCTTTACCCTTGCCTTTTACTTTAAGGGGAGGAGAGCGATTTCTTATTGGCTTTCAGATTTTTAGCGACCTTTAATCATCATTACTTGTGGTGGTTTCATCAAGCCTTTTTAGGTAAACCCCTTTTCATACTCAATGAGCAAGAAGCATGTAATTTCACCCATTGTCTTCCCATGTTATGCAAATCGTAATTTCGCTTACAAACCAAAAACAATCTGTAGTAAGGGCCAATTTAAGATAAGACCTATATAATTTCCTATGGTAGCACATAACCAAACGTTCCATTGATCCCATATCCTTTCATCATTGGATGACATATGCATAACTCTGGGCTTACCCTCCTCCTTGGTTGCAAGCAATGAAAAGTTTTGGATTAGGTCAAACCTCTCCACTCCAGCTTGTTTTTCAAACATAGCTTTAAGCTCTGTTATCATGTCATATGGCGAGGAGTTTTTAAACTGTCTATGAAGCTCAGCAGTCATACTACCAAGTATAAGACAAGCAACCTCATTATATGCATCATAAACTGTATTCCATTCTAACAACACTTGTGCATTGGAATTAGCAGCAGAAGCCGTGGGTAATGGCTGTTCAATGACAAACATTTTCTTTTCAACTCTCAAGACTAACTTAAGTTGACAAAACCAGTCATTGAAATTATTTCCAGAAAGTTTTTCTCTTTCAAACATCGACCTGAAAGCCGAATGGTTTATGTTTTGAACAGGTTGTGCCATCTACAAAACATAGTTAAAGTTCAAGAATTAGTATTTTCGATAAAACTTATTGAAGAAAATTAATTACCCATTTAATTAAATAAACAATTTAATTTCCAAAGACTAGATCCTATCTTGACGATAACCACCACCACAATCAGTTGATCTGCTAGTGATGGTGTACTCAAAAGGTAATTGACGATCAATAATTGCCACCAAAAGGTGCAAATTCCAAAAAAATTATTGGGACTTACTTTAACAATAAATATTACTAGTAAGCATGTTTTTATATTCGCAACTATAAACCAACGAACTAAGGACTCACCTATAAACCGATTAAGTCATCCAATCAAAAACTGTGATTATGTAACACTAACGTCTCATAAAAAAGTGTATAATCACATTGGGATTACGATCTACATACGTCTCACGCATAGTAAAAGGGCAATCTACGATGTGTTTTTACAATTGGATGGTAATAACTATTTAAAAAGGTATAATATTTTGTTGCTCACAAATATTACAAAGAATTATCATACATCTTTGTATCATAGATTTAAATAAAAACTTTACTCAATTAAGTTATTTATTACGATATCACATATTTTCAATACATCTAATGTATAAATTGTGTTACCTTTTTAAAATTTGACGATTCAACATGTTTCCAAATATAAAGATGAAAGAATGGTTTAAAAACGTGTACACGGTAGTGACAGTGCCATGTTCACGTAACACCATCGAACGCACAATAACTGGAGAATCAGGTCAAGCGAGCGAGCATGTTAAAAACCTGAATTCTTTAGGAATGTTGACCACTCCGCCTTAAACTTCTCTTATAGTTTGTTCTAGTGGATGAGTCATACTTCTTATGAGTCCATAGCGTCCAGTTTTAACCAATCAAATAAAAAATTAATTTGGAAACATAATATGAACTATAAATAGTCCATAACAAATCTGATTTCATAATAATTAGTCATGTTTATATTTATTTTTCGAAAAACCCTTTTATTTTCTCACAAGTCAAACTTAAAATAAAACAATATAAACACAAAACTAATTCACATAACAATTATTCAAAATAACAACCCTTAACAATTAAGTCACGCAAATATCAATATATGATCCTAATTATCTAATAATTAAAACATGCATATATTCATATAAGGCTCCTTCGTCCTATAAACTCCGGCCACATCCATCGACATAATCGATTGCGTAAGCCTTATACAAATATACACCACATAGAACATAAAATTTTAAAACCACTTTTAGGCCCCATTAAGACATGCCAAGGTCTTCCCTAGCTTTTAAAGTCGTGGATCGATAACCACATAAATTTAATGTCCTATGTTTAAGTCTTGATCATCATATTTGCATAATAATTTTAACAATTAACAAGATTAATATCATATATCTTTCCATGATAAAATATGCATGTATTTATCATGGATACCGAATTAACAATTAATTTATAACATAAAACCGGATCAATTAACAATTTAAACATATCAAGTTTTATTCATAAAATTGCATACAACCTAGAAATCGTCTAATCAATTTTAATAACCAATAAAAATTTGGATCTTGATGTAACAAAAGATCGAATCTTGATGCATAAAACGCCCAAAGGGCTTAAAAAATTAATCAAGAACCCTAATTTTCTTGTCCAATTTTATTACTTGTAATTACAAATTCATATACGATTGCTCGTGATGCCACTATTGGATTTTACATCTATTAACAATTAAACATATCACGAGTACGCAGCGGAAAGATCAAACACGTATAGAATTATGTAATTAACAAAGGATTGAAGTGTATACCTTTTGCACAAAACGATACACCGATTTAATAGGTAACCGTTAACACCGTCTTCTTCAATCTACGCGTGATGGTATTAATACCACACCGAACCACCAAGATCAAAAGTAATGATCTCTCTAAGTTTCCACACAAATACATTCTTGCAAACAATATGTATGGCCTAGTACTAATAGTGTTTAAACAAAAAAAACACCCGGGAAAATTTTTTCCCCCCCCCCCCCTTCGTCTTTGATTCAATCAACACACGGAACACCTTCTTGAGATTAAATCACAAAACAAAACCTTAAAGGTTGTTTGTATGATCACACGACAAGGAGGAGGAGAAAACCGACACCCTCTGTGGGTTTGGGGCCGGCCAAATAACGAGACAAAGGAGAGATTTTTGGGTTTCAAGTTCTATTTTCAAAACACCCTTGGTCCTCCTTTTTTAGCACTCATAGACTTGGTTGGATAACTAGCAATCTCCTCCCAAATGGAAGGAGATAATCGGCCATTAAGGAAAAAGGGACAAGACCAAATGTTTTTCTTTTTTCTCTCGATTCCGCATATCAGTCTTTTTAACTATTAAAGACTGATATTTTATTCTTGTTAAACATTTAACCATCGTTTGTTTAAACATTAATTAATATATTAAATACATTGTTCTACATATTAACGTGTGCGTACCCTTAGGCTCGAATAATTTCTAGACATATATAATTTATATTTGTTCATATTCCAACAGACCGACCCTTGTTCTTTAACTGTTTTCAACTTTAAGTGCCAATCTACATACATTAGCAAAAGACCAATATGGTTGTAGTTGTACTAGATTAGAAATATCGGGTCGTAAACAGCCTAAAAACGAGCAATAACTTGTTCTTCTTCTTTAGCCACGCCCATCTCATTCTGTGTCGATCAAACTCGACAATAAAATCTTCAACTGATGTGTTTCGATGGGTTAAATTGTGTTATTCTAGGAAGGATTCTTGTCGGTGATTGACTGGAAGAAACTTCTCTTGTAACAATTTCTTCATCTTTGGCCATGTTTTTACTTTTGATTTCCCGTCTTGCAAACGTTGTTTTTTTACATGGTCCCACCAAAGGGACGCATATTTTCGAAGCTTAATGGCCACGAGCTTTACCTTTAAATGATCGGGTATGTCTCGCAAATCAAAGATTCGTTCAATTGTACTCAACCAATCAATAAAGTCATCGGGGTGTGCCTTTCCTTCAAACTCAGGGATCTCTATTTTCATCCTCATATTACGCAATGGATCTTCCCGGTTTGGTCCTCAAAAATTTTGGCGGAAATTGCCAAAAGGATTATGGTTCTCATCGCCCCCTACATCCAAACCATGAGGTTCGGATTCGGTTTCTTCATTTGGCGACTCCTGTTGAATCTCGAGGTCTCTGATTCGTTGTTGAAGGCGTTCGATTTTGACATCACGTGGGTCTCGTTGACCGCCATCATTGCCTCTGTCGGCGTCTATATGATTGGAGTTACGAGTTTGTCTCCCACGTCCGACCATTTGAGCACCAAGAGCTCCGATACCAAATGATGCGGATCGTTAACCAAATGGCCGCACACCTGAAGGATAAGAGAACTATGAGAAGACTTCCCGTAGGATTGTTCTTATTATAATTTAAAAGACATAGTGTTTGCAACAAGAAACATAATGATACTTATAGGAAAAGAAAATCAACCCAAATAAAGAGTGGATCTACTTTACTGTTTCAATGGACGTAATTGAGTAGGAATATATTTTCCTAATTAATATTTTATTGTAACAAATAACTAGATAAAAAGAAAGTAAATAAGTCTCCAAAATAGGAGATGTGAGGTGTCCAGTAATGTTGAAAATGATATTATGCCCCAGCATCAGTTTTATTTATAGATCTATAGCTTTTATTTCTATATGTACGTTTTTTAATCTTTTTACGTTTTTCTCAACAGCCGCAGCTAGCTGGAAAAAAATCTGCTCGCCGGAAAATCCAACTACTCGCCGGAAAACCTAGCTGCTCGACGGAGCCGCCCGTGTGAAAACGTTGCTGCTTGCCGGAAAGCGCTACTGTCTCGCTGGAATAAAGTATTTGTATGTTCTTGTAAAAATTGTTATAAAGTTTGTTGTATAAATGTTGTAACTTTGCTGTGTAAAATTTGTAGTAAGTTGACTTTTGTTAGTAAGTTGACTAGACTGAAATAGACGATTGAAAGATTTGGTAGTAAGTTGACTGGACTGAAATATTCGATCAATAAAATACATGGCTGGACTGAAATATACGATTGAAAGATATGGTAGTAAGTTGACTTTTGTTCACTGAAATGATAGTAAAGTGTGGCGAATTTGTATTTATTATGTTTCCATTTTTTATAATTTAGGTATATCTGGTATGATTATTAAGTAGTAAACAATGCATTTATTATGATTGAAACATATATTGGTTTCGAAGTCTTATTTACGAATAATTTATTGTGATTGAAACATGCGAAAGATTTTGGGTATATTTGGTATGATTATTAAGTAGTAAACAATGCATTTATTATGATTGAAACATATATTGTTTTCCAAAATATATATGCATCATAAGTAATTATAAAATTGTCAAAGTTTAATATGTATTTGAAAGAAAAAAAAACTTTTCCAAAACGTGAACATGTATAAAATAATTCATAAAATTACCAAAAAAACCTTTCAAATTAAAAAAATATGACAGCAAAAAAACTCATGACATACGAAGTGACTTTAAATAACATTAAAATATGGAACAAAATATACGCTAAATAATCCAGCAAAAACATGACCCGCGCAATGCACTGGCCGCAGTTTCACTTGTTAGGATAATATATAGTAGAGCAAAGTCAATTTACAAAGAGTTAAGCTTAATGGCTAGCAATATATTTAAGGGATGTATTTAAGATCATATTGTTTTCTAACTTGTTTTAGCACTATTAAGAAAAAATATAGTAGAACAAAGTCAATTTCAACAAATTAAGAAAATACATAGTAGAACAAACACGTATTTAATTACTCGGGTGATAATAAATAACGGATGTACCAAGAAGTTTTACGCGACGAGTAACGTACGTTGTTATTTATTATCTGGTAATTAATGTAATATTTTATTTTCAGTTTTAGTACATGTTTTTATATGTTTTTGATAAACGTTAAGAATTTTTTCTTTAGTTGAATTATCGCATGTTACAACCGTTTGCAATTACATTTTGATCTTTTCACGTTCTATTTTGAACGTTATATGAAAAACTTACCACAATATCGCATATCGTTAATTATCGGCCGCTGGGAATTACCGCCACTATGCGCGGGTACTCGCCTAGTCTAAAAAATATATACTGGAATTCAGACTTTTCGTTCTAAGTGGCATGTTACTCGCGCGCAAAGCAGCGGTTTTGAGGACATTAAAAAATAAAAAATAAACTAAAAATTAATAAAGATGTATCAAAATGTATGTTGAATTAAACACAATATTTTAGAAAATATTATGAAATTAAATCATAAAAAAATAGATAAAAAGATATTTAAATTTAAAAATAAATGTGTTTTTTAATTAAGAAGTGATACATGCCATTTTAAGAAGTGTTTCCTCAAAATGAGATGGATGGTCAAGATTGCACATAACAAAAAATTGTTACAATTGATTGTTACATAAAATGAGATGGATGTGTTTGTTGTTAAAAAATGATATTTCCATAAAAAGAGAGAAAAAATTCTAAATTTTCAAACTTTCTATATGTAAAAGTGTCCCAAATACTTTATAATATAGTAAAGATATAGATATATATTATTATATATATATATTCAATTAGCATTACACTAGCAGACAAAAACCATTGGATTTTCAAGTTGGCCCAAAATTTTTACTCAAGTCCAAAACAACCGGCAAAAAAAATTAGCCTGGCCCAAAACAAAAAAAATTATAAAACGTACCCTCAATTTTTAATTATTTACGACTTTTTTATATAATAAACTATTTATCAGATATGTAACACATATCGACCGATTCATTCAGAAAAAAATATGGTAGAAAACATCTTCGAATCGCGAACAAAACGAGGCCAATATTGCAATGCTTCTGACATACGTATAATTTTATTAAAACAGCAGCCCAAAAAAACTAGCCTGGCCCAAAACAAAAAAAATTACAAAACGCACCCTCAACTTTTAACTATTTACGACTTTTTTACATAATAAAATTTATTTATCAAATATGTAACACATATCGACCGATTCATTCAGAAAAAAAAATATCGCAGAAAAGATATTCGAATCGCGAATAAAACGAGGCCAATATTGCAATGCTTCTGACATACGTACGATTTTATTAAAAATATTAAAGTTTAATATATATATATTTTTTTTAAACTTTCAAATACACACCTATAAACTACCTAAAAACTTTAAAATAAACGACATGGGTCAAAGATGTATAATTCTATGAAATTTTGAATTATATAAATAACTCTATAGTTTTTTGCTATTGACGACTATTTTCTATAACAAAAAAGTTTGAATTGTAAATAATGCAAAAAAAAACACTCTAAACCTATAAGCAACCACAATATAACGAGGGGTCAAAGATGTATAATTCTATAAAAGTTTGAATTATATAAATAACTTTATACTTTTTTACTATTGACGACTATTTTATATAATAAAAAAATTTGAATTGTAAATAATGCAAAAAAAAACACTCTAAAGTCTAAACCTATAAGCAAGCACAATATAACGTCACTTGAAAAATAAACTGCTCCCGCCGCAACGCGCGGGTACTATCTTTCTCGTTACTACTCATTATACATACATACATTTAGCATTGTACAGTAGAAGCTACAGTGCTTCTACTGTACAATGGTTTGGGCCTGGGCTTTCAATTTGGGCCGGCCCAATTTTTTTTTATTAATTTTTGGCACAAAATAGAGGGAAAAAATATTACAAAAGTACCGATTCAACTTTAAAATAATCGACATAGTCACAAACGTACAACTTTAAATTGCATTAAACAGAGTCATTTAAAAATAAAACCCATATAGCAAAAAAAAAACAAAGCTTTAAACATGAGGCCCAACACATAAGCCCATATAAAAAAAACAAACTATTAAACATCAGACAAAAAAAAAATAGATTGAGTTATAATTTATTTTCATGTTGGGTATAATTTTCCACCATATTTATATTAACACAAAAAATATTAAAAGTCAAATTTTAAAGTAAAAGAAAGACTTGCAAAATCAAAAATCGGAGAACATTAATATGGGACAGGTAGTATGACATATATACCGATTCAGGTCGATATAAATAACCCCGCGAACAGATCTTTGAAATGCGACAAAATGTGACGTATAATATAACTAGGTCGAAAAAAACTTTACAAAACCGTACCTCAACTTTTAACATTTAAACGACTTTCTTATAATAATAAACTTGTAAATTATCACATCTGTATCACATATCCGACCGATTATTCAATAAAAACAATACACGCGAAAGAGTTTCGAATTGCGGAACAAAACGACCCAATAGTGCAATGCTTGCTTGAATACGGATACGATTTATAAAAATGTTGCCTTTAATAATAATATTTTAAAAAATATACTTCAAAATTCCCCCTAAACTACTAAACTCCTATCAAGGCTCAGTAGTCAGTACCAAAACACCAATTGTAAAATATAAAATAAGCTGTAGAACTCAACCTCTTAATATGAAGAAAAAAAAAACCCCCTTGAGTATAAAAAATAGCATAAACCAACCCTAAGTTACAAAATAGCGCCGCCGCGACGCGCGAGTTGTTTTGCATCTCGTTTAAGCCATTTAAGATTGTTATCATTTCCTTTAAAGCAAAAATAGGATATTCATTAATTTTAGATTGCTAAAACCGAACCGAATGGAATTAAATATTCGATTTTCGGTTCGGTTATGGTTTTGCAATCCAAACCGAAAATCGAACCAAACACTGAATTTATATAAATATATATATTTTTTATATATTTATATATAAAAGAAAGAATTAAAACTCTTTCTTAATATATAAATATAAAAGAAAATTTACTTGAAATTTTTTTATGCTAAAAATCTCTATAAATAAATGAATAAATAATTAGAATTATGTAATACGGGTTATGAGGGTTCGGTTTTTAGTTATTCAGTTTGATTTAATCCAATTTAAATCCAGTCTAGTTTGGTTTTCGGTTATACCCAGAAAAAAAATTAACCAAACCGAATACACCGAACAACCAGATAACCGAATCATTGAACACCCCTGTGTCAGTGTGCATTTTCTTTCTTTGACAAATTACCTATAGTAAATGTACTTATAGGCCACTTCACAAGTTCACATAGGTATATTAATATATAGTCCATCCTAAAGAATATGATATACTTTAGCCCAATAAATTCAGGAAAGAGCAACCCATGTGAGATTTCCTTAGAATTAGCTCATTCTAATAATGGTATTACACATTTACACTACTATGTATTTATGTTCATGTCTTTGGTGTTGACTGTTTGTAACGTTCTTTTTGGAAAAAATGTTTGGAGTCTAACTTCTAATTTTGTCCTACTGTACTTTTTTGATTCAGTAAGTATTGTGTTTTTTTGTGTGTTTGTTAGTGATTGTTTACCATCATTCTAGTTTATCTTTGAAAACACTGTGTGCAAATTAAAATTCAACATGCGCAAATTAAAGGGGACACGAAAAAATCATATCATCAAGAAGTTCAGGTAATATAAGCAATTATACATTCTCATATAAACCACTCACAAAATAGTTTCTCAAAACTGTAAAATTGGTTGACCTAAGAACTAAATATCTAATGCAAAATGACAATATAATGTTCATACGGAAAAGTGGTCATCATAAAAAGACCTACTTCAAAGCATTTGTAGTTTATAAAGAAATTTGATAAGATCGCAGTTGGCCAATGGCTACAAGGATAAGCTACCGAACCTGCATTTCTGTAATCGTAACCCCGTTTATAGAGTAGTCCTCTAAAATTCTTTCGACTGATGTTGAACTTGATGCACTTTCACCAAAGAAGAACGCCGACCGTTTTGGGGATGGTAAGGACATATGCTCATTGTTAAGCATAGAAATCACGCCAGGCATCATTGGTCTGTCAACTGCCCGATCTTGTACACATAGAAGTGCCACATGTATAGTTCTCAGTAATTGGTCAATGACACAGGTATCAGCTAGTGTTGGATCCATTAACTCCAATGCATTCCCTTGTTTCCATAGCTCCCACGCCTAAAACCATTTGTAAATCTTTAAATATTTATTCCATGTGTACGTGTGAAATAACGGTTGAAGTTCACCCAATTACATTTGTATAACTATGGATGTTGATGAAGTAATATCAACCGGACTTACATATGAGACTAGATTGAGTGCCTTGTCAACAAGAGAGAAGCTACTATTTTTTCTGCCGATCACGATTTCTAAGATCAAGACTCCAAAGCTGAAGACATCAGATTTTTCCGAGAAATTCCCTTCCATTGCGTACTCGGGAGACATGTAACCACTAAATAACATATTTAAGTTACAAAATTTAGTATATAGCAGCATCAATCAACGTTACAGGCCTTATTATTAAAAAGAAGAGTGTTCTTACTATGTTCCAACCACCCTTTTGGTTATTGCTTCAGTCTCGTTGTCTTTGAAAATTCTCGCCATACCAAAATCAGAAATTTTGGGGTTCATACTTTCATCTAACAAAATATTACTAGCTTTAAGATCTCTATGTATAACTCGCATTCTCGAGTATTTATGTAGGTATAGCAAGCCCTGAGCAATCCCTTCGATGATGTTCCATCTTGTTGGCCAGTCTAGTAGCGCCTTTCTGGTGTCATCTTTACACATTTGTTTTAGCAACACTCTTAAAGCATATATTTATGAATTTTTCTTTAAAAGAAATAGAGGAATCTAGTTTGATAATTCGACTTACCAAAAAGAAAGAAATCCAGACTCTTGTTAGGCATGTACTCATAAATTAACATCTTTTCTTCTTCATGAATGCAACAACCTAGAACCCGAACAAGATTCGTATGTTGAAGTTTGGCAATAAGTATAAGTTCATTCTTGAATTCTTCGAGTCCTTGTCCAGATGTTCTTGACAGTCTCTTAATTGCAATTTCTGTGTCATCGCTAAGTTTTCCCTTTTGTCACAAGCACATATTAGCTCGTTTTGTCAGATTATGAGACAAAGAGATGGTGAAATTTCAACACGTTAACTTATATGAGTTGAAAAGTGTTTCAAATCAAATTAACCTAGTGAGACCACTTGATTACCGAACGTGCTCAATCCATACAAGCAGCCACTTCTAATAAATCTATTAGTATAAACACACAACTTGTATCAGAAGTGAAAGTACCTTATAAACAGGTCCAAAACCCCCTTGCCCGAGCTTATTCTTAAGTGAGAACTCATTTGTGGCTGCTACTAAAGAAGTAAAGCTGAACACCATCATATCATGACTATCTGTTCGACCATGCATTCCAATATCACTTGAATTATTGAGGTTATCGGAAGCCATTAACTCAAGAAAATGTCTGTCATCTCTCTCTTGCATCGCTTCTATAATCAGAATTATGGATTATAAATAAAACTACTATATACTTCAGAAGTATACCAATTCAATGTCAATATCAAATGCTATATACCTTCTTGTCTGGGCTTTCTTCTTTTAAAGTACCATAATAAACCTAAGCAAAACATAACTAGAAAAACGCCAGCCAAAATAGGTGCCCAGATCCAGGTTTTCGTATTTCCTGTGTATTATGACATGTGTTAGATCTTTAAGCAACATCCACAATTTAACATTCATGGACACCATAAATTAGCTACGCAAACCGCGGGCAATATCCAATTGAATTAAGGGAGCGTTTGGGATTGCTTATGTATGTGTTTATCCTTTTTGCATAGTTTGAAAAAGATAAGAAATCCCAATCACACTGTTGATAACTGATCTTCTGCTTATTTTAGAAACGACTGCATTTAAAAATAGGTCAGCTGGTTGATGTGACCAACAAAATCATTAAAATCGTTCTAGAATTAGTTTCAAAGATTTTGAACATTTTAAAATAAGTAAAAGCCCCAACACATTCCCAAGAACATAACATATATGCAATATTGATGTGACCAACAAAATCATTAAAATCGTTCTAGAATTATTTACCTTTGTCCAAATTGTGAGAAATAAGCACATACTTCGAAACAGAATTTCCTCGTGCATCAATCGTAAAGTTACTAATAGATTTGTTTCCGGTCCATGTAACACAACCAGTTCCATTTCCACCTGTGATAAACCCCAAACACCGGCAATCATTCCAACACTTCACCATACAATCACCAATACTTAGGCTTGAATTATCATCAAATGAGCTGCTCGTTATACCAGGAGCAAAATCCCCACTCATTGGACTGAATTTATCTTCCTCATTCCTACATTGGGGAGTGTTAGAGCTTGCCACGCACCCATTACCCAAATCATACCCATAGCATAGATCAGAGGTCGAAATTAAACGACCGCCATTACCATCTACTATTCGACCATGTGGTCTCAAAATCCACATTGGAAAAAGAAAATTAACACTATCAAAACTAAAGTATCTCTCTTTGTTGTTGAACACATAATTAAGAATATACCGTGAATTAAGTAAGTTGTTCACATTCATGAACTCGAATTCTTGATTTTGCAAATTCCCACTAGTCCAATATGGCTGGCCTCGTCGTCTAACCATAAATCTTTGGGAATTTTCTCCATTAGGTTCCCAACTCAAACTAAAGGCACCAGAGTCAAGAATTTCGTCGCTTAGCCGAGAAGTCAAGTTCCAAGTTTTACCTGTTTCAAGATCCGACCCAAGTTTCATGCCCGGTAAGAGTACATTGGTTGGATGATCAAAACTCTGCCAGAAAGTCTGATCACTAGTTTCGCTCTTCAGCACGAAATTACCATTGTCTTCAAGAGTGGTGGTCAAGTTAGTACTAGATCCAGCTAGATTATCCGATATATTCACAAGGGTTGTTTCTCGGGTGGCAATGATCAACTTCCCATTATCAGGATTGATCATGAGGAAGCTAGAATTTGATAAAATTGGTATGGATGGGTTGGCTACCCATACTCTCCTCGACTCAGCATCATTGGTATACCAAATTCCTAAATATGTATAGTTTGTCGCGGGTATGGTGAAGAATCCTAATGTGAAAGTACTATTAGGCGAAAGAAGCTGAGAAGTGAAGTTGAGTTGGTCACCGAGTTTAATCGTTGAAACCCCATTGGCCGGAAAAGAATAGATGATTAAGTGGGTACAAAGAATTGTGAAGATGATGAGAGTAATCATTTTTCAATAATGAATAGAACTAAAGATATTATTAGCTTTTAAAATATGAGATATGATGTTTTATATGACATTTGTGAAGAAAAAATGGGCACCCATGCATAATCTAACGTGTGTAAAGACATTATTGTCGTTGAATTATGCTTTGTGACTTTTACTATTGGGTGTTTTTAATTAGTTTGTTTCGAAATTTATGAGTTGTGATTGCTTATAGGCATTTAAGTCGTTAGCACCCATCATGGAATACTTTATACGTGGTCAACTAGCTTACTAAAGGCTGCATTCTCGAGTTTGGCGATAGTAATGAATATAAGAAAAATATTTCGTGTTGCTCAAGTTTTTATGCTTTTCAGTTCGAAAAGATATAGAAAGAGTTGAAAATTTTATAAGTCTATACTATTGGTATAAATTAGTTGACGTGAGATAATGTTTGGTAGCTAAAATCTTTTGAGATTAAGACTTATGAAGATTTGATAAGAGTATATAATAGTGGAGTTATTTTAGATACGAGTAGAGATATTCTCACCATTTATATAGGGTTTTTATAATTTGTGTCTTAGGCACACGATAAGAAGGTAGGGACTCATAGAAAAGTACAAAAAACACACAGGGACCTACGAAAGTACAAAAAATACACAGGGACCTAAGAATTTCGTGAGTCCCTGTGTGTTTTTTGTACTTTTCTGTGAGTCCCTGTGTACTTTTTTTACTTCTTATCTTATGCCCCTAGGACACAAGTTAGAAAAACACTTTATATAAAAATAAATGAATTGATTGAAATTAAAAGAAATTTAATGTTTTACATATTTTTTATAATTTAAATATTTCATAAACTATTAATCGTTAGACAAAATAAATTATATCTTCAAGACCAACATTTAAGTATCTTTCTATAGACGTGCACTTTAATATATACTTTCGACAAACTTTTTTTTCGTTTGTTTCACGTTTTTGTTTGCGTTTTTTGTCTTTTTTCTTCTCCGTTGTTGAAACTTGCATGAGAAAGAACTTGTGATTAAACACTAATTTGAATATTCTAATAAAATCACATGTGATTTAACACAAATATCATATGTGATTCAACATTAATATCAAATTACTTGTGATTTTATTAGGATTACATATCATATGTTATTTAACACTAATATCATATGTGATGTAACACTAATATCGAATTACATGTGATTCCATTAGAATTACATATCATATGTGATTTAACATTAATATCAAATGTTATTTTATTAGAATATCCCAATTAGTGTTTAATCATATGTGATTTCTCATGCAAGTTTCAACAACGAATAAAAAAAGAAAGAAAAAGACGAAAAACATAAAAAAACGTGAAAAACAAAAAAAATGTTTGTCGAAAGTATAATCAAAGTGCTCATTTATAGAAAAATAATTAAATTCTTGTCGTGATGGTATATATTTTGTAGAGTTAATTGCATAAATGGTCCCTGTGGTCTGCTGGTTTTAAAAGAAATAGTCCTGATGCGTATTTTCTTTTAAATAATTATTTACCAAGTTTTAAATTTATAAAACTCGTTTCACCTTACAAACACACTAACGGGCAGAGAACCCGATCGTGAGTAGTGTAGTTTTGGTAAATCCGAGGTCGTCCCAAGAGCTAAAAGGCGGTTACAAATTTGAGTTTAAGTTTGTTGTCGCGTTTAAAAAGCTGTTTTGATGAAAAGAATAAAACTTAATTGAAATGAACTAGGTATGAAAGAAGAGAAGGGGATACAGTCCTAATTACTTTATTAATTAACTTAATTATTCACTTATTCTACTTAATGTGAAAGCGAGGATTGAATGATCATCTAATCCTCAATTATCTCGCAAATCCCAGCCCCTATAGCCTTTATAGTAACAAGGATTTGTCCCACTGGTCATGGTGAGCGAGCATCATATTTGGCATTCTTATGGTCAAAGTAATATGCATTAGCAAGAAGTAAATGAATCAGAATGATAATTAATAAGATAAGCTTAGCCAAAAACAGTATTCATACAATCAATATTATCGTCAATTAATGATAGTAATGAAAACATGATAATCGAACCAAACTGCATGATGATGATGATCGGGACCGGATTCTTCCTTCTTGAAAGACTGGAGAGTGCTGAAAAATGACTTGAGGAGATGTCCTAGTCGTCCCCTCATATGGGAGGGAGAAGGATGACTCTTAGGGCTGAATTTGGCCCCTATTTATAGGCTTCTGAGGGTGTTACGGTGTAACTGATTTATAGGTTACGCCGTAACCTTGCTGATGTCGACATTCTAAAGTATAGGCAAAAATGGACTTTATGGTGTAATCTATTTTTGGTTACGTCGTAACGAAAGTTTATGGCGTAACCAATTTTTGGTTACGCCGTAACGAAAGTTTATGGCGTAACCAATTTTTGGTTACTTCGTAGACCTTTCAGCAAACTTGTAGTAAATGCAATTTGACTTCTGATTGGTTACGGCGTAACCACATAAGGTGTTACACCGTAAAGTGCTGACGCGGCTTTCCATATTAAAGGCTTGAATATGTTACGTCATAACTAGTTGCCATGTTACGCCGATCTTCTTTCCATAATCAATAACTCTAACTTGGTCCAGATTTCTTTCCATAATACTGGTTACGGCGCAACCATATATGTGGCTTGATGACATCAAATAACGTCACTTTATTATATCATTTATCCCATATGTTTTACCCACTTTTATATAATTATTGCATTATTTGATACTTAATTGCTTTAAAGTTGATAAATGCAGTAACTCATGAGTGTTTTGTGAAGACAAGCTAAAAGGCGCATGATTTGGAGCTAAAACAAAGATATTTGAAGATTTCTGATTTCTGACCAATATGCCGAATCCAACAAAAGAGATATGGCGTATCAGCGCCTGAACTTCACAAGAAAACAAGTTTGACCAATTCCCAATACGGTGTATCCCTTTTGTCTACATACGCCGTATCCATGAAGATAACTATTCGAAGATACAGTGAATAAAGTAAATTAGGAATGATATCACTGAGTGATTGAGAACATAGTGCGCACTCTAAGGAATCCAGCCTAATGCGCCGTATCAACCTTACCAGATACGGCATATCGAGTCTTTTTCAGACACTATAAATAGAAGACTCAAAAATGAGTTTTCAATGTGCAATATCACATTCTTTATACTATTCTCATTAAAAGATGAATTTTAGAAGAGAAGATCAGCCACCAAGGTCAAGCATTGATCACGAATCCATAGAAGACATCGTGTAATTTTTACTCTCTTAAACGTTCGATTTTCATTGTTTGATTACGCTTGTATAATTACAATGGTTGTGGGCTAATACCCTCGGGTATTAGCCGGCTTAATAAAAGTTCAATGTTTGGTTTGTTTTAAAATCGATTTCTTAATTAATCGTTGATTGTTTAATTATGTTTATCACCTCATACTTGTTTATGTGTTTGAATATGCGACCTATCATTCAATTAGGTCTAGTGATACCTAAAAAGTAATCTAGATACCGGGATAGCTCTCCATATCATGTTATATTACTGGACCAATAGGATCACAAATAACGTTCTGTCTTTCTCTTTGAATTATGAGCTTAGTTGGACCGGTAGGTGACCCGTTTATGTTTCACCAATCATGCTCTTAATTAACTGATAAAGATTTGAATAGTGGACTACCAGTATATAAAACATCGTCAAACAATAAGTGGGTAAAGTCCCGTTGGGCTAGGGTTTTAACAGGATCACCACTGCTTTGATTCCCTAAGATAGATTATAATTAAACTAAAGGATGCTTTATGCGGATGCGTTAATTGTGACAGGATTAATCGTGTCTAGGTCTTAGGATGATGTCCCGCCTAAGTCTTAAGAATGATATGCCGCTTCGAGATAAGTAAATCATTGCACTAAAACAAACAAACCAACATTGAACTGGATTTAATATGGCTAATATAGTTTTCTATCATTTGGCTTGTACCGCTTTTCTATCTTCTAATTTTCTTCTTTTGTGTTTATTGTGTACTGAATTGATATTTGTCACCACCAAACCTATGCCAGTCTCTTAGGCTAAAAAACCCCATATCCTTAGACAACATATATAACATAGGTTTAACCAGTAAATAGACTAATTAGAACTAATTAAAATACTGATAGAATTTAGGATTAATGTTTCACTCTTAGTGTTCGACACCCTACTTACCGCGAAACTCCATCTTGACCGGGTACACTGCTCGTTAAAGTGTTGTTTTAGGTTTGTTGGCTAAATATAAATTTAAAACTTGATAATCAAATAATTGACCCTACACGACAGAACATTAGGTTTTTGGCGCCGCTGCCGGGGAGTGAATTAATTTAACCTTATTCTTATTAGTATTTCTAACCATTAATTAATTAGTCTAGTGTAATCTAATTATTTAAATTCGGTTTGTATCTATTCGCATTGTGTGTTTTAATTGCTTGTTTAAATTCCTGAATTTAATTGTTTTAAATAGTATTCTGTTCTGATTGATCACCTGATACGCCGTATCCTCCAGTTAGATATGACGTATCTAACTTTCTGCTCAGGACAGCGTATTGAGTTTTACAGTCTAAACGGCGTATCTATTCTCCAAACAATACGGCGTATTCCGTGTACTCTATACGGCGTACTGGTATTCAACAGACCTATACGGCATATTCGGATTATGTCACACCTCAAAAATTTCAGGTCAATATTTTTAAACTTTTTCGATTATTATCTTTGACTTTTATCCGTTACGTTTGAATCTGGGAGTTTACCGAGAAGTTAACCCGCGTAAATCTGAAAAACGTCATCGGACGCGTTTCGACTTCGAATTTTAATTAGTTTAGATATTATATGAATTATTTTATCTTTTCTAAGTGTTTCATAGTTTACGATCACTCCCGGTATTTATTTTTACGTCTTAACGTTTAAATTGCATTTTTGTGTTTTTGACCTAACGAAACCCCGGAAACCCGAAATCTTTTCGTGTAAACTTTAGTTATCGTCCATCTCATGTTCTTAAGTCAAAAAATTCTTTCACCTCCCCTCCTTGTTGTATATCGGACGCCTAAACCCAAACCAAATGCACCATAAGTCTTGGAATTAAATACAAGAGCTTCTTTTGAAAATTCCATGCATGTGTGCATGAAAGTGACACATGAGAGGGTCCTTCTCATGCACATTTTCTCAAGTTAGACAAGATCATGTGATACTTACACATTTTGACTTCATTTGACCAACTCATAACTTATGCATCTAATATGAACCATGATCCAAAAATTTGAACCATAATGGTCCTTGTGGCTATGTTTCGGCTGAACAACGGTGTACACACACCTTTAGTGTGTGTTGGTCACTTGGTGCTACAAAACAAGAACCCTTGACCTAATCTTTTCCTATAAATACTTTACATTCTCACAACTAGGGTTTCACTACTCATTTCATAGTCTCCAAAATTTGTTTTCTCTCCCTCTCTTACTCTCCTAGCTCACGGCAAACAAACACATTCTTAGGGTTTTCATATCTTTGATTTTTTGCATAATCCAAGCATTTTAGGTTCATTTCTAAGAACATCTAAGGTGGTTTGAAGTATTGGTTCTTTGGTTTAAAGGTTTTTCATTAAGATCTAAGTTAGGGTTTCAAGATTTGTTGTTGGGTTTTTATAGATCTATTATTTTGGGGTATAGATCTTGTGATTTCTCTACTTGTTCTTCATTCTTGTAAGTGTCTTGAATCTTTTCTTGTGGTTTACTTATGTTCTTTCTTATATGTTCAAGATCCATACATCCACATGTTGTGTTTTAATTTTTGAAATATTATAAAACAAGATTTCATAAATAATGATGCTACTTTGTTTCACTAGTTTAATATTATATTTTTGGTGAGATGAGAGTTAAATGAGAGTTGCAACAATAGAAATGAAGGGACTAGGTTAGATTTAGGTGTGGTTTTGTTATGGTTTAGTTGTGAATGGAGATTATGCTAGATTAGGCACTACTGTGAAGTTTGGGTGGATTTTAGTTGCGTTTTTTGATAAAAAGTGCTTGTTGATCCGAAATGGTTTTGGGGTTTTTGTCGACCTAAAAATATTTTCATTAGGCGTAAAAGTAGTTTTTGAAAAGCTTGTTTCGAATAGATAGTTTTTCATATATCGCACTTTAAAATCGGACTTAAAACAGCCAAGTTATGGCCAAATGAAACTTGAAATATTTTTCGACAAAACTGAATGAATAGTTGCTGTTGTGAATAGTAAAATGGGTTTTCGGACACTTTCAGACATTTTTGGACTTTCTAAACACAAGCGAAACATATAGTAACACATACCTATTGATTAGTATCATTTAAAGACGTCGTTAACATATTTTAGGAAAAAACGATAAAGTTATTAAAAATAGTAAGTTTGGTAAAAATTTAGCGAATCGGACATAGAAGTTAAGCAATTAAGGCTAGTTAGTGCGTTTTGAAATATGGAAACTTAATAAATATAGGGGCCGGTATTAACGTTTTGAAACTAAAAACTTTCCTAAAATAGAAACTTACTAAAAATAGAAATTTTTGGTTAAACGCCGAAACTTAATGAAAAACTATATGATTTTATTTCGTCATGATTTGATAATCAAAACAAAGCAAACACACATGAATGTCTTTTGGTGATGAACATATTGTGCAGTTCTTGGCATGCTTTCCGTGTTTCTAAGACGCGTTATTATTCTAGGTCGCGACTAGATTTCTATATCATTTTTTACTTTCGTGATTATCATTTGCTCATCTTGCTAAGGTGAGTTCATAGCCCTATGTTTTGCTACTTTTACTTTACTATTTTGGGGTGAAAAACATTGCTTGTTTTTAAACTATGGACATAGTTACTTTACGTTTCCTTTTCCTGATTACATGTTGCCTAAGTAGCGAATAGATCACTAATGCCCGAATTATCATGAACCATCAATTGCTTAACCGACTGACTGGTTAAGTAAGCGCGAATGTTGTAAATAGATCTATTGGGACTAATTATCCCTATCCGAGTGAGTAGCGCTCACTACCCATGGGGCTCCCGGTAAACGGATATATACCATGTCGGATTTCAGTAGGTGATCTTGGTCAGATACTTTAGGGCAAAGTAATTCTATTTGGCATATAAAATGCTTCCTTTTAAATTGAGCTTCGGTGTTATGAGCTTAGTGCAACAGTAAATTTCTTTTTATGTGAAGTTGTATCTCCTATAACTGTCACCTGCGTACTGTAAACTTGTGGTCCACTTTTATATTAAATTCAAACCTATGAATTCACTCAACTTTATGTTGACCGTTTTTTAGAATTTATTTTTGATTTTTCTATTTTTTTTCTTTTACTTATGCTAAAAAAGAAAATGAAAATATTTTTTACTTTTTATAATTTTTTTATATTTTTTTTCTTTAATTAATTATAAAACAAGAATGAAACTTTCTAAGTCGAAAGGATCTTCAAACCAAATCAACCAACTCAAAACGAATGAATCTTAAACACTAATCCCCGGCAGCGGCGCCAAAAACTGATTGAGCAATTTTATACACGTAAAATATTTATAAAATATAATACTTTAAAAGAGTAATTAAGAAAATTACCAAGTTCCCTTGATAAAATTCACTCTTAAAAATATATATAGTATATATAATACGTATATTAAACCGGGTAAGTATGATCACCCGGGTCGTTATCCCCAACGACTAGTGAAATTGAAACCACGTTTTAATTCGGATTCTGATTTGAATGAAGCAAAGATATTTGATTTGGAAAGATTTAAACATAAAATTAAAATAAAAAATTAAACAAATACGGAAAACGCAACTATTAAGCAATTTGACTAAAATTTAACCCTAAAAAAATATAAACTAAAATTTCACTAAATAGAGAAAAAGTGCCGAAAATAAAAGCCCTAATTTTTATCTTTTTATTAAAGACTAATTAAACTAATTAAGACTAACCCTAATTATTAATTAAAACTAAATAAAACTAATCACTTAACTAAAATATGGACTAATGGTGCAAAAGGGAAAAGGATTGACTGAACTAAAGTACTAACGGGCAAGGTTTAACTAAGAAACAACTAAAATAGAAAAAATTACAAGAATGGTCCCTGAGGGTCTACCCCGATAACAAACTAAGTCCAAAAAGTACTTAGGATTTAAAATTGCTTTTTTAGGAAAAACTCAAAAGATAAAAGTTGTAGAACAGCTTAAAGAGAGAAACTTTAATAAACAGACTTATATCTAAAAGCCACTAATAAGCTCAATAAGAGCTTATTAATCAGCTGACCTCAGAAAGTGGGACTTAACTATTGGTTTTAGAAAATAAGCTATAAAAAACTCAAAATTAGCTCAAAATGTAAAAGGAAAGAAGTTCTAATGAACTTATGATATGCTTAATCTATAAATGAAAAGAAATAAATGCTTAAACTACTTTTAAGCTACTGAAATTGATCATGAACTAAGCAAACTCTGAAAATAAGCAAAGTAACACGAAATCAAAATAAGCTAAAATCCTTAAAAAGCTAAACTGGGCTCTAAAACTTAAAGGACAATTTAAACTACTTATAATCTATCTAATTAAGCTATAAAATCTAGACCCATAAGCTAAATTAACAAATTAAAATCCTAAAATTTCTAAACACTGTTTTTGGTTTTTTTAGTTACTTTTGACAGCAAAATAAGCTAGGAGAATAAGCTAGAAAATGTAATCTAAGACTTATTCTATATTAAGCTATAACTAGACTTTAAAATGCTAAAAGATAAGCTATTAAATCCTACAATTACTGGCTTAAATTGAGATTTGAATATCAGCAGTACTAACTAACTTAGTACTGCTGATGTAAAGTTCCTTTTTTTAACAGCTGAATAAGCTAAGAAGATAAGCAGTAAATTAAAAACTAAAACCTAAACTATATCAAGCTATATCTAGATTACTTCTATCTTGAATTTAAGATCCTAAATCCTACTTTTACTCAACTAAAAATTAAGCCAAAGGTAGCAGTACTAACTAGTGACAGCAGTACTAACTTTTTAGTTAGTACTGGTGCACTTTGGACAAATGCAAACCAAGAGTGCAGGTTTCCTAAGGGAAATCCTTCACTAAGACACACTCAAATAGAGTGTATAAACAAAGTTCAAGCAAGATCTAAGCCTTGGAGGGCTTAGATCAACAATTGCACAAGTGAAATTCAAAAGAAAGTTCCCCTGGTGCTAGAATCAACATAATAAACCATAACTTTTTCAATTTCACAATCTAACTTATAAAAACTCTTTGCCTAATGATTTTAAATGAAATCTAAGCTGACTTAAACAATTTCAAAAACTCACTTTGACTTTGGGAGGTCAAAATAGCTTAAACCAAACACCACTTTAAGACTAAGACATTTATGATTAAGCTACTACTTTGAAATCTAGTAAACAAGTGCTTAATACCAGACAATTAACAGATTAAAACTACTTTAATAAGCATGATTTAACAACTAAATAAGCAATAATCTAAGACTTAAGCTACTTTACTATATTTTTGGTTTTTTAGAGGTTTTTAAGACAATAATATGAAAATCTATGATTTAAACTAAGATTGTAAGGCCTTTGTTTCGATCTCATATTGGTAATGGTAACTTGACGTTTGCTTGGCATGATCATTGGAGTTCGGTTGGCCCATTATCAAAAATTGTCTCTAATCGTGACATATACTCAGCGGGATTCCACTTGAATGCTAAAGTAAAGGATATTTGGACAGGGGGGGTTACTTTGGATTAGGCCTTAGATTGGAATGCAAAATATCCTTTAATTGACTAATGTCGTGGCTCCAACTTTAAATGACCTCCAGATCGTATTACTTTTATTTAATAAGATAATTTGGAATGTCGATTTCCTCCGTGGCTGGCGGTGTGGACACTATTCGTCCGAGATATATGAGGTGATTGGTTTCATGTGGTATGGTTTTCACACCATATTCCTCGTTTTCTATCATCAATGTTATGAATTAAAAGGAAGCTTCAAAACTCATGATCTTTTTTAAAGACCATAGGGATTTTATGTAACAATTTTACATTAACCAGCTTGTGTGTCCTCTTTTTGGAAGTCCAACCAGATTCCATGATCATTTTAGTTTTTTGTTGCCAGTTTCTTCTTCATGGGTTTGGATAAATACTAGGAAGCCGTTATTATGTATATCCACAAATAGTTCCCCACCCTGGATGATATTGTGGCATTCCTTATTCCCGTGGCGAAGATGAAGTCAATTCGAAGTGTTGTTTGCAAGCTTGTTTTCTCTGCTGCGTGTTACTTCTTATGGCAAGAGCGGAATTATCGAATCTTTTTAAGAGAGAGAAGAGGTCGAAGGACAAGATTCTGGAGCTTATAAGTCCTAAATGTCGTCTTAAATTATTGACTTGCTCTTTTAAAAAGACGCCATAATTTCATAAGCTAGCTCAATATTTTGGAAGTTGCCTTGTTCGCTTGTGAGACCTTCTCCTACTTTGGTGTAATGTGGAATACGTCCTATTTGGTGGTGTGGCAGCAGGCTACGTTTATTGTCTTATGTAGGTTAAAGTGGTTTTTTCCTATTGGATCTATTGTTAGTGTATTTGTTGTTTAGCTTTTCTTGGGTGCATGTCCTAAGTTGCTTTAGAGGTTGTTCAAGCCTTAGCTGAGGTTAATGTGGTACTTTAGAACATTCCATTGTTTCTAAACGATTTTTTAGTTAATATATTTTACCGGGGAGCTTTCCCTTTACCCAACAAAAATAAATAACTACTTTACTATATTTTTGTTTTTTTTAGAGGTTTTATTTAAGACAATAATATGAAAATCTTATGATTTAACTAAGAAAATATGAAAGACAGATAAACAACAAGATGATTTAGGCAAGATTAAAATCAAATAAGCCACTAAATAAGCTAAGAAAATAACAAATAAGCAGATCTAAGATATAGAAAAGACAATGATATCATGATATTAAAGCTAAGAATTAAAGGAAATGAAAGACAACAAACTTACAAACTCCTTATACTAAACAAGATGACCAATAAAGGCAGCTACAAGCTCCCTAGCTTATTAGATAAGCTAGGGTAAAGTCCTTGGGATCTCTTCCAAGTTAAGATCCCCTTCCAAAAAGCTCATATCCAAATAGGTCCATGATAGATTAAACTGATTTAAGGTTTAGGTAAGATTAATACTGAATTCAAATAGCTCTATTTCAGCTTATAGACTGAAAGAGCTTTAAATTATGACAGGCTTATGAGAAATAGCTTAATATTTGAGAAGCTTAAGAGTGAGATTTAAAAAGCTTTAAAACTGAATTTCATTAATAGAAGAGACTGATTACATTGCTTAAAAAAATTACAAAACATTTAAGTAAAATTACGAAATTAAGCTAGACTAAAAATTAAAAAAAAACTAGATATCGTGTGTGTGAGAGGTGAGGCCTATTTATAAGCTGCCTTGGAAGATTCTAGCCCTCTTGCCCTGCTCTCCAAACTTTCAATCTCAACCAATCATTTTTTCAATCATTTGAGCTTCTATTGTGGCCGTTGGATTGATTTGTGGACACCTGAAGATTGCCAGCATGTCATTCTCTTTTGGGAGGCATTGTGCTTCTTTTGTGAGTGTTTTAGCACAAAAACCCACTTAAATTTGTGCTTTCACCATTGTTGACGTGGCCTTTGATTGGGAGAGGTTAAGTAATCCTTTGATAAAGACTGATTTGTCCCTTCATTTGTGTTAGTGAGCTCATGAATTGACCTAAGCACCCTTTAATTTGGAAAACCCCTTTGATTTACCCTGGATGGTGAAACGGGGAAGAAAGGTGAACAGTAACTGGTTCGCGCCCTTTCTTTGACAGTTAAAAACGTTATAGTTTGGCATTTTTACACTTTCAGTCCCTCTCTTTCTTTTCCCTTTTTCAAGTTATAAATAACTTTCGGGATTTGCAAGATTGGTCCTTGTGGCTTCATAAAAGAGAAGTGGGCTAATGTTTTGGGCTTTGTTGGCTTTTATTGACTATCTTTGACTGAGGCTTGACATTTCTGGCTTCGGCTTTGATCCTTTGGCTTCTTTTTGTATTCTTCTGATTCTCGTGTCCGTGCTTGCTCGATTTTTGACTGTTTTCTTGTGATTTTTGACTTATCCATACCTGCACACACAGAACACAAATACAAGCATATTTTTGCCATTTTTGGCCTGTTTTGGGTTTAATTTGGTTATTTTAGGTATAAACGGATATGTGTATTTTACACTTATCAAAATTCCCCAAACTAAACGATTGTGTGTCCTCACGCAATATCACATGCCTTATAACCAAATACCTCTAAAATTCCCCAAACTAAACCCTTGAAAAGTAGCAACGATTTTTGTTGAGAGAATTAACGAAGATCACAAGTTAATAAAACACCTGATTTCCCATATTTCTAAGATTTTTCTCTTTTATGATTTATTCCTTGATAATTAATTACCTTAACTACAACTTGTTTGACATAATGTATTGTTTTCCATTACCGTTTATTTTGGTAACTTTTAGATCATAGAATAAAAAAAGCACAATTAAGAGGACTAAAAGGATAACTTTAGCATCCCCAATTTTTTACTTCTCCCATGCCTAAGCGTAAAATAAAATCTCGTTAATTACTAACTAGATGCTAAGACTACAAAATTACAACTTGTGAAAGCTTCCTCCCGACATAAATCAAAAATTTAGCGTGAGTGTTCAAATTAATTTAAACCATCAAATCCACATATAAAGATTAGTTGAAATCCGTACCAAGCTTTACACATGGGCCCTTTTGGCTCAATATCGTTAATCTCTTAGTAGAATCACAACTCAAAGCAAACAAAAACCTACTTAGCTAAGACATCGTTGGTTCACTTGTCCCATGAATGACTTTCTTCTCTAGCGATCCCACCGTCATCGGGTAAGTGCTAAGGCTTTTGACACCCCATCCGGAGAATACTAACCGAAACGCATGAACTTCCGATGAAAAAGCTTAGTAGACTTTTGCAAACCTTAATTCAAAAGAATACCTTGGTTTTAGAAAATGAAAACTTTATACTATTTAATTTTTCTAACTTAGCGAACATTATTATTTCTATTTCCTTTATTGGGCTAGGAATTGGTATCAATACTTTCTTTCCGACCGACACATCGGCATCCCTCGACAAGAGCTCGCGTACTTATTATGATACCAACCCTAAATATACATCCTCCATCCTTTCTTTCGATGTCACATCGGGAGCGAACCGACAAATGCCCATGTACTTTATTGCGATGGAGATTGTATATTAATTATTAACACTTAAGGATTTATAACTTGCATCCTTTTTATTTACCAACTATATTTTATAGATTTTTTTTATATATATTTTTTTTTGATTAAAAACTGATAACACTAATTACTTGATTTAACATATTATTTTTGCAAATAGAAAAATTTCGTTTTAGAAAACCAAAGTATAAACTCGAACTAAAATTCTTATTCACAAATGATGTTTGACTCATCATCGATAAAGCTTTTTCTCTGAATATGTTGATTAGACTTTTAAGAGTAAAACTCTAATTTGCAAAAATTAAAGAGAACACGTATAATTAATCATTTTAAGAGCTCCTGGGAAGAAAAATCACAAGTTATTCTTATAAGCCTTTAAGTTTTCCAAATAAACTTTGTTTAGCATCCTAATTCGTAAACAACACTATCATCTCTTATTCTTCACAAAAGAAATTTGCAAATACTTAGCCTATATAAAATCCAACTCGGCATATTTAAAATCTACTTGAGATTAGCACAAGTCTTCATTTACTAACGATTCAAGTCTAGCATGTTTAAAGTCTACGTGAGACTAGCACAAACTATCATCATTAATTGTTAAGGGAGAAAGCTAGAACTCTACACGACGATACGTGTCAATAAAATACTTCTATTCTTACCGAGTCTGAAAACCTACATTTATATATAAATATATATATATATATATATATAATAATATATATATATAATATATATATATATAAAAATATATATATATAGTTATATTTTGACAATTAAAACTTAAAATTTTTAAAATTTTTGCTATTTTTGGTGGAAAACGAGTACTGAGAACAAAACAAGGAGCAAGCAACATCAAATTGATAGATTTCTCTTCCTTCCCCAAACTAAAACAAACATTGTCCTCAAATGTTTACAGTCGGTTTCTAACGTAAATCTAGAGCCGTTTATAAGTATGCAAAGATAGAACGTTTAATCGATTTGATGAAAGGATATGGATCTCCCCCAAACCAAAATTCACACAAAGGATAGAACACAGTAGAAACAGGTTAAATCACACAGACACGAGAGCCTTCAATTGAATTTGTTGGCATTTTTACACTTCAGTCCCTCTCTTTTCTTTCCTTTTTCAAGTTATAAAAAACTTTCGGGATTTGCAAGATTGTCCCTTGTGGCGTCCATAAAAGAGAAGTGGCTAATGTTTTGGGCCTTTGTATAGAGCTTTTATTGACTTATCTTTTACTGAGGCTTGACATTTCTGCTTTCATCTTTGATCCTTTGGCCTCTTTTTGTATTCTTGATCTCAGTGATCCGTTATGGCTTGCTCGATATTTGACTGTTTCTTGTGATTTTTTGACTTATCCATACCAGCACACACATAACACAAATACAACATATTTTTTGCCATTTTTGGCCTGTTTTTGGTTTAATTTTGTTATTTTTAGGTATAGAAAGCCGGATATTATATTTTACGCACTTATCACAATTACTACTGAACAAAGGATAGAGGCCATAAGAACCTAGATAATATACATTCATTTTTGATTAATCTGGAATTCTGGACATAACTTCACTATATATAACTGCAATTGAAAAACTATACTCTAAAACCAAGCGGAGCACATTCGAGTCCTGACTGTTTTCGTTGATTTTCGATATTCTTTTTCTTACCAGTTTTTCCCAAGCACCTTGGACTCTTGTCCTTGATTGATGGCTGAAGAAAAAGATAAAAACAGATATAAATACCATAATAACTATGAAAACAGATACAGGGTCTGTGGTTGGGGTTTGCTTGAAATAAGATTAGATTGAGCACATTTTTAATACCTTGAATGGCCTATGTATACGTTATCCCTATATTTTTTTCTTACTAAGAACAATCTGGACACATTTGTCGTGTTTTGCATCTCTACCTTATTACCCCTTATAATTTATTTTTACTAATAAAAATGCGTATCCAACATTGTCGTGTTTTGCATGCTCATATGCCATGTGAAAAAAATCTAGCTTATTAATCCGGCGTTCGAGCCCTTGTTTCTCAAGAAAATCTAAATTAGAGGTAACACTTTTTATGGATGGATGCTTGGTGTAAGGACGTGTCTATTCTTAAAGACAAGTTCCCCCGCTTATTTGCTCTCGAGACTAATAAAAGTTGTGTTGTTAACGATAGATGAGGTGTTTCGAATGGTGTTTGGTCGGGTACATGGAGCTGGAGTGTGCCTCCCCGTGGGAGGACTTCAGATGACCTCTCTAATCTCATCTACCTTATTAGGAATGTCTCTTTGTCCGGTGATGCTGATGATAAATGAGTTTGGACGCTTCATCCTTCAGGTGCTCGTAACACAAGGCCCTTTCAAGTATGATTCCAAGTTGATTGCAATCTTGGTAAAAGCATTATGTGTGAACTCTTTGGTCCCCTAGGAATATCAATGTTTCGCACTATGGCTGCCTCTCTATGATAGACTTCCTACTCGGAGTAATTCTCAAACAGGGGTCGTTGTTTTACCTTTCAAAGCAAGTCCACTTTGTGATTTAAGATGAAACAATTAACGATGCCTTTTAGTTTCTCTAAGGTAAAAACATTTGGCTAAGGTAGGACTTGGAAAAGGATTGATATGAGCTCGTCGTTGGTGTCTCTTTCGATTAGAGACATAGCATGTGGTGATGTTGGTAATGTCTTCATTTCTAAATTTCGTTGATGGATAAGCTCTCATAAAATTCTTCATGTGTTTTATCCAAGTAGTGGTATAGTCCTTTATGAGGTTATAGAAATAGAGTTATTGCAAAACTTCCCGGATTTCTTATGGATGCGAAAAATAACTAAGGATATATTCCCGTCCTCCAAACATCGTCTCTACTTTGATTTCTAAGAGAATGTTCGCTTAAGTCGGCCATCTAGAATTTTGGTGTTCACATAAAATCACAAATGTAAAGAGATTAAGGTTTTTAGATAACCTTAATATGATGTATGGTGATAACCAACAAGATCTAAACCCTTGTTTAGCAAACAAACCCTAGCTTTCAACACTTGAAAACCCTAATTCCAAGCAAAACCCTAATCTTGAATCTTGCTTGCTTAACTCTTGTAAACCTTAAACCAAACCTTCAAACCTTCTTGGTATATCTTAGATATGTTGTAGGAACACTTGGAAAGGTTGTAAATAAATTTTGTATGGTTTGTTTGTGTGGCTTAAGTTGAGCCGTGAGCTAGGAGAGGGTGGGAGAGAAATGAGAGTGTTTTTACTTAATCAAATGGAGTGTGTGTGTTCTTCTCAAGTCTTGCATGTGTTATCTATCATAAGGACTAGTCAAAGAGACACATTGAGGGAAATAAGGAAAGTCTTGGTCAAGACTTGGAAGATAAGAGTCTTTGGTTCCCTAAAAGAGATATCATCCCATGAATTCTAGGAATGTGTTTTGCAAGATATTTTCTTGGTATCCATCCTTGTATATCCGACCATATAGGCTAATATGTGATGATATTTTGTAAACTTTGGGTATTAGGTATAATTGTGGGTATTTGTTGAAGCGTAAAAAAGTTTTGGTGGTTCCGGGAATGCCTAAACGCATTTTATCGCAAAACGTAAACACTCTACACAACCAATAAAAATAAAATGAAAAAAGTTAATAATTATCCTCAAAATATTTACTTAACACTTGCTTGATGTAAACATTTAATTGTTTGATGCCTGTTTACATTGAATGATAATTTTTAGCTTACGCGATTTAACTTAACGATTTCAATTTAAAAGCAAACGCGTACAATACTAAAAATAAATAGTGAATTTATTGACGACGTACAATGACCCTAAAACACAGGGTGTTATAGTCTTCCCCCAGTTAAATGAGCCTTGTCCTCAAGGCTTAAGACGCGACACTTAACGACGGTGCGGTCTTTGTGAAGAGGTGTGGATATTTCTTCCGGAATTGATCTTCTCGTTCCCATGAGAACTCAGGACCTCTCTTAGAGTTCCATCAAACCTCTACAATTAGGATACGGCTTTGCTTCAACCGTTTAACTTATCGATCCAAAATTTATGCGGGTTCCTTGATAAAATAAAGCTTGTCATCAATGTGGAGTCCCTCCAACGGAATGGCTAATGGTTTGTCGGAATAACACTTCTTCAAGTTAGATACGTGAAACGTATTGTGAACATTGCTCAGCTCTTGATGAAACTCAAGCTTGTAAGTAATAGATCCAACCTTTTCCATCACCTTGGATGGTCCAACATACCTGGGGTTTAGCTTCCCCCGTTTGCCAAAGCGTACTTCTCCTTTCTAAGGTGATACCTTAAGCATAACTCGGTTGTCAACTTGAAATTCTAAAGGCTTACGTCTCACATCGGCGTAACTCTTTTGTCGAGCAAGTTTGATAGCGAATTGTCCTAGGGTGACTTAGTGATGTGTCTCGAATTCTTGGCTTAGGATTTGGTATAAGATGACGTCGACTTTATTGTAAGATGGTGTAAGATTTTACTTAGTTATTATGATTGTTAGTTTGGTTCTTTGTGATAGATATGTTTTATGAATACGCACGCAGAACTTGATATAAATAGGAAATTGTTTCTTGATAAGAAGTTTTAAGGTGACTACTCTTAGCATGACATGGTCCTTCCTGAATTATACATACTTGATCAGGCCATGTATAATTAAGGACTAACGATGCATTGCTCATTTTCGTCAAAATAGCGTCATGATTTCATGATACTTGTAGGAGTGGCTTATATAAATAAGTAGAGAATTAAAGTAAACTTGATGAAATACATTGATTTGATAGATAATTTGAAATCATTCATACAATCACAATGGAAACTTAAGAGGAAATACAACGAGAATTCTTAAAGGTATAAAGTCTAAGCACTGATATCGTTCTCCATGTCGTTAAGGTCTTGATCGGTTTTTCCTCCTCCTAAGGCATGTACCAATCCACGTGCTCCAGTACCTTCAGCCTGGTTTTGATGGTTTTGGTTCTATAGCTCTGGGCAATCACTCCTGTAGTGCCCTGGATTCCCATATTCGTACCAAGTGAGGTTTCTTTGATTGTTAGTAGCAGCAGGACTCCTACAGTCCCGGGTTAAGTGACCAACTTTCTTGCAGTTTGCGCACTTTACAGTGCACTGGCCATTGTGATGAAACTTGTGCTTGTTGCACAATGGTAGAGATCCAACATACTCATTCCTTTCACCAGTCCTAGCGGCATAAGCTTGAGCCACATTCTGCCTCTTGGGAAATTGTTGTTGAGCTTGGTCGTTGTTATCAAATTTCCTCTTGTTTTCAGCTTGGCGTTCAACCAAAGTACAGATTTTCTTATCCGTCAGCTCAGTTGCAATTTCAATTGCGTCCTGCATTGTCTTTGGCTTAGACGCAACTACACTCCCATGTAGCATGTCGGGAAGACCACCGACATACTTTTTGACCTTATCAGATTCTTCAGAAAACATTCTAACACACATCAATGCCAGTTCCTGAAAACATTGGTTGTAGCCTATCACGTCGGTACCTTTTACCTTCAAATCCCACATCTCAACCTTGAGCTTCTTAATCTTGCTCCTCGGGCAGTACTTGTCAGTCATCTTCTTTTTCAGGTCTGTCCAAGTCATTGCATATGCAACATCGTGACCAACAGTCCTAACGTGGGAGTTTCACCATGTTAGAGCACTTCCAAGAAGAGTACAAGTGGAAAACTTTATTTGGTTTTCCACAGAGCAGTTGCTTATACGGAACACAATTTCCATTTTCTCAAACCATTGAGTCATTTCGACAACTCCTTCAGTGGCCTTGAAATTTAGAGGTTTTCACTTCATGAAGTCTGGGTAAGTGCACTCATGAGTGGCTCGCTCATTTCTTCTAACACCCGTTCTTGAATTATGGCTGTCATCCCCATTCATGCTTCTATCCGCATCGTGTGCTGCCAATGCATCGACAATGCCTTGGTCGATCAATGCCTTAAGCTGGGCATTAGTGACAGGTGTGGTGGTGGTTGTTGTGGCTGGTGATGCCCTTGTGGTTCTTTTCTTTTGTGCCATTTCCTTCAAATCACCGAGTAATAAAATGAAATTAGTTTAGCTCTCTAAGCCGTGCTTTAAAGATAAAGTGTTGTAGGATGATATGTTAAACTCGTGACCATCATATTACTTGTAATGTTTTGAGGAATGTTCTAGTATTTATATAAATAACCCTTATATAAATAATTGTAGAGTATGTGTGAAAGAATGTTAACACATCTATGTATATATAGTAATATACGTACTATAATATGAATACGTATATGCATTTTGTAAGCATCTAGTATGACCAACTAATGCAACAAATAGTGTATGTATGTCCCGTAAATATCCTTTGAAAATGTGATCGTTAAAAGTGGTTATAGTCTAGGTAAAATGCAACCTAGTTCTCTATAAACTTGGCTCTGATTACCAATCTGTAACACCCCCCAAAATGGGTCACAGCGGGATATGTTTCCGGGAGCGTTACATCATAATACCATTGATCAAGTCATGAGAGAATGACCTCTAATTGTGTCGTTTGAAGGGAAATCTTGAATTATTTAGACTCCAATGCATATCACATAAGCCAAGCATCTAATTCACCTGAGAAAAACATGCTTAAAAGTGTCAACATAAAGTTGGTGAGTTAATAGGTTTGTTTAAGTATAAATGTTGAACCACAGTTTTGTAAAGTATAAATGACCATTTAAATCCCTAAATAGTCACCCAAAACGTATGTATGAGTGTTGTAAATCAAAGAGTTATAAAGTATGAATGACCATTTAAATCCCCAAATAGTCACCAAAACGTATGTATAGTTAGACCATCATTGTTCAAAGTATGTATTGCCACTTTATTCAAGGCAACGTAAATATTCATGTGTGTATAATACAATGATTACGATTACTCTAAGTTCTTGAAACTACTACATAGATTCATATATATATGCCACTTTATTCAAGGCACAGTAATTGCTCAAGTTCAGTTAAATGTTGTGCTTCGACATGCTATAACGTTCGTTGGCTCGGTATTTTTAACACCGGTGATAGCTAATCACCCGAACAGGGCTGTCAGACCCGAATAGATCTATTTCATAACATCCGTGCTCACCCTCTAGGTAATTCACAGTTCAATCCGCTTAAGCTAATCCGTAATCATTTAGGTAAAAGTAAAGTCATGCCCTTGTTTTCAAAAATGAAGTGAAACAAGCAATGTATTTCGTCCCAAAATAAGTAATTGAGTATGCAAATGAATTGTAAATGCACACGTAATAAATTCAAATCAATCACGTAAATGAATTTGGTAACAAGCATGTCCTCACCCCAAAAGTTGTAACGTATATGTAAAACAAGTAAAACGTGGGGCTATAAACTCACCTTGAGTGAATGAACTATCAATGTAAATCACAGAAAATGCGTCACGTAAACGCCCGAATGCAACCTAATTAATTATAGGCCGTATGAGCACTAAGCATTTTGAATAATTAATACCGTATACAATTCTATATAGCTACATCACCATCTAATTGTGTTTATGAAATCATATTTAAATCGCATTTGATAAATAAATACTATGTGTTTGTACTCGTATAATCGAATAAATAATTCCATTGTCTTTGTAAAATAATATTTATAAAGTTTAAGACGTGTATAAATATTATATAAATGATTCTATAATGTTTCGCAAAAATTTATAAAAAAAACGAACCAACACTATTCACGTCAGAAAATAGTGCACAAGTATAAAATAGTGCGTATCTTTCTCGTTTTAAGCCCGTTTGGTATGTTTCTTACGCCCACGCTTTCGTATTAAGATGATGTATCAAAATATGACATTTTTGTATTTCATGTCCTCTGGTGAACAGTACTTTTTACTGTTCATGGCTTTTATAAAATTATTTTTATAAACTTAGTTATCGTAAACTCGTAAACGTCGTGTTTTATTCGTTATAGCTCCGTTTTTAGTGATTCTTTTGAGCACGTCTTCGTAATTAAAAGTTCTATCATATTAATGATGTTTTCAAAATATATAAATCTGATGTGAACAGTAACTTTTATAAAATTATTTTTATAAAAGTATTTATTATCGAAAACTTGCGTAATTCATAACTCCTTCGTTATTGATCTAAAAATTACGATTCTTAATGTTTTGGAATCCTAAAAATATGTACTATCTGAGAAAAATAACCATTTGTATATATCAGAAGTGAAACTTAAAAAGTTTTTATAAAATTTCTTTTATAAACGCGTTTATTATCGCGTAACTTGAAATTAGCGTATCTCCTTCGTTATAAATCGGTTTTTCGAGTTCTTTATATGCCTACGATCCTTGTAACATGTAGTATTTTATAAAAATATAAAATAATTACTTTATTTTTGAGTTTTGATCAGACCACTTTGGTCATTTTGCTAAAAGTATGTTTAAACCTTGATTTTATAACTTTTAGTTTAGTACACTTGTTACAAGTCCATTACAACCTTCAATATCACATGTCTTACATCCTTAGGGTCTCTAGTCCATGATTAGTCCATATATTGTCCAAGAATCACAAGAACATCAAGCTTACATACTCATTTGTTCATGAACATTTATAAGTAACTTTTTATACCTTTTACTTATATATACTTTATATAACTTAACCAACACTCATATAGTGTATATACTTCTTTATAACATGATCCATAACATCCATATATCATATGACAAAGTTTACCAAAACCATAAACAAGAAGTTAAAATCCATTTTTCATGTAAGAAAGTTCCTTAGATGGTGATTAACTATACAAACATCATATATGCAAAAAATCATGAATGTAAAGAGATTAAGAGTTTTAGGTAACCTTAGTATAATGTATGGTGATGAACAATATGATCTAAACCCTTGTTTAGCAAACAAACCCTATCTTTCAACACCTTGAAAACCCTAATTTCAACAAAACCCTAATCTTGAACCTTCTTGCTTTAACACTTGTAAACCCCAAACCAAACCTTATAAACACCTTAGGATATCTTAGATATGTTGTAGGAATACTTGGAAATGTGGTAAATAAATTTGGTATGGATCTCTTAGGGGCTTTTGTTTGAGCCGTGGGTGGGAGAGCAAAAGAGAGAGAAAAAAGTGAAGTTTTCACTAAGAAAATGAAGATGTGTGTGTATTCTAAGGCCTTTTATACTTCCTTAACTAGTCAAATAGACATAAGGAGGGTCTTAAGGAAATTCTTGGTCAAATACTATTAGGACTAGTAAGAACAAAAAGCTCTTGGTTCCCTAAAATGGAAGTTATCCCATATCCGGCCATATAGAGACATATATGATGAAATTTTGTAAATTTTGAGTATTAGGTACAATTGTGGGTATTTGTTGAAGCGTAGAAAAGTTTTGGTGGTTCCGGGTATGCCTAAACGTATTTATTGCGAAACGTAAACACTTTACGTAACCAATAAAAAAATAAAATGTACAAAGTTAATAATTATCCTCCAAATAATTACTTAACACTTGCTTGATGTTAACATTTAATTGTTTGATGCCCATTTACATTGAACGATAATTTTTAGCTTACGCGATTTAACTTAACGATTCCAATTTAAAAACAAACGCGTACAATACTAAAAATAAATAGTGAATTTATTAACGACGTACAATGACCCTAAAACACGGGGTGTTATACCTTTTCTTTTCTCGTTTAATGTGAAGGGTTATTCGATTAGGGGGGGTTAAATTATTTCTCTCCAGGCGTGTATTAAAAACATTACGTGTAGGACCATCAATGACTTAGTGTGGGGAATTTGAATTGTGCTAAATCACACATCATTTATACCTCAAAAAACTCTATAAATCAGACTAATAACCGTAAAATATGATAAAATATATTGCAAATATGTTTGTATTGTGTTATTATGTCTTACAGGTATAAATGATTGAAAACGAAGCAAAAACGGTAATATTCGGGTGACTTTCGATGACGTTTTCATGTTTATCGAGATTCAAACGAACTCGTAAAAATCGCACGATCACTCCATTGAAAAGAGCACGAAATTACAAGTCTAACGGTACCGGCCTTTCTATCTTGAACATTAATTTGAACCTTTTACGCCATTTTAAACCTTTTGACTAGTAATAAAACTGACATGGGCCAAAAAGGGGTTAAGTGAATTATTTCATACATATATTACGAGACCACTGCCTACCGTAGTTGGTCTCTTGGTCTTCATTAAGATTGCTAACCACAAGGTCACTAGTTCGATCCCCAGGCTTGCCTAGAGTGAGGATTATTAACCTTGTGTCACATGGCCCACTCAGGTGGTACCACATGGCAACCCGACCCGACCTGAAGCTTGACCCGACCCAATATAGACCCGATCTAGACCTGCCGTTGACTAGCGGTCAACCACCGTTGACCGGTGGTTGACTGGTGGTCCGGCGGTGGTTCATGGTGGTCCAACACCGTTGACCGTCGCTGGCCATTGTTGACCGTCGTTGGCCACCGTTGACCGATGGTCCGACGGTAGCTTCGGTGACGGTTCCAGAACAGTTATCATGCCACGTGGCATCACTCAGGTGGTCACACGTGGCCATCTAATGATTGGTACGAGGTTGCAGGTTTGGGTACGAGGAAGATGGTTTGGAGGTTGGTCCGGGAGGCTCGGGATTGGCTCAGCAGGTTCGGTGGCTGGCTCGGATACGCGATCCAACATAGTATCTTTTGGAAGGACACATGTAGCACATGGATTGGCAGATCGGGAATTCTGCAACTGTCAATGTACGAGGTCTTGCCAATCATTGGCAATTAAGGGGGTGAAGGCACCTTCCTAGGAAATTTCTATATACACTCCTGCCATTAAATTACGAAAATGCCCTTGGGCTAGACTTATATAAACTCACACGCAGCAGCTCAAAGGGAATATTTGTGTAGATTTAATGTAGTTTTTTTAGTATTACTCTCAAATTTAGTAGTAGATTATTAATAGGTAGTTTTCTAGTGTAAAGCTTTTATAGCTTATTTTCAGCTTATTTGTAATCAACTCTTTAGCTAATTAATGAAGATGTTTAATTCAAAGGTTGGTTAGCTTATTTTCTTGTCTTCTTCTCTTTTCTTTTCTTTTGTTATTGGCTTATTTTCCTAATTAAGTTTTTTTATAGCCTATTTCTAAGAACTTATCGAATAAGCTTTCTTATAGCTTATTCGGTTTAGATCTAGCTTATATCATCCATAACTCTTTACTTATTTTTCCTTTTCTTTTCTCTTCTTGTTTTCTTTTCGAATAAGCACTCCTTTTGCTTATTTCGATTCTCTTATTCTCCTAGCTCATTTACTCGGATAAGCTTAACTTAGCTTATTCGATTGTAAGATTTTAGGAGTATAGATCTAGCTTATTATAGCTAATTCCTTGTTGTGTAGTTTTTGAATAAGCTACCTATCAGCTTATTCGATTAGCTTATTTCAAGTTTATAGTTGTGTGCTCTTTGGTAGCTTATTAGCTCATTAGATTTAGATTTTTTAAGTAGATCTAGTGTTTGAAAATAGCTTATTTGTTTAGATCTCTTAGCTTCTAGCTTTTTTCTATTTTCAAAATACTTAATATTTTGGAATTAAAGCATTTAGCTTATAGCTTATTTGTCCTAACCTTTTGTTTGTCTTATTATTGATGAAAAATCCTTCTACACTTTGGCGTGGAGCTTAAGGGTTACACAAACTAGCTTATTTTTTAAGTTTAGAGCTTTATTAAGAGTTTACTAGCTTATTAGTGTATAAAGTTCTAAACCTTATCATCTAATAAGTAAATAAACTCTAATAGAGAAATAAACTTGGCATTTTGCTGTGTTTATGTAATCGGGTGATTTTGTATTCGATTCGATTCATCATTCGGTTCTATCCTCTTTCTCTTTTCAATACTAGTAGTTTAGATTTATTTAGCTTAAAATGATTATGTTTGCTTATTTGTTGATTAGTATGCTTAGTGAGTAGATTTTATTTATGCTTGTTAAGTGATAAATTGTTTAGTGAATTAAGTGTGATTATAAAAGTGGAAATATTGATTAGTGATTTTGGATTACTTAGATTAGTGTTTTGGTTATTCGAGCGGGCAAAAGCCGTAAGAATAATTAGGCATTAATTTAGTAATCGATATCTTGATAAAAATTATTTTCAATAAAAACCAACGTTGTGAGAAGATAATTTATTTGAAAGGTATTGATTCATCAATAAGGACTCAACTATATAATTAAATCACACTTAAGGATCTAAACATTTCACTTAGCAAACATATCTTTATATATATATATCTTCGTTCGATTGCTTTGCTTATTTGTTTTTTAGTTTTATCTAGATTAGTTTTATTTTATATTTAGTTTTAAACCAAAAACAAAAATATTCGGCATTAAAGCATCAAACAAAACACTTTCGTGAATTTCAAATTCATCTCTCATTGGGACACGACATCCGGAAGATAAACTATTACTTTTCCTAAAGTAATTTTTATATCTATACAGGATACTTATATATACTATTACTCGACTAGTTGTTTACGACGAATCATGAGACGACCTTCAACACGGCGTCAAAGATTCAAGGTGACGGTGTCACAATTATTTATGATGGCGTCAAAGTAAGGCGGTGGAGAAAAACCCTAATTAGAGTCGACAGGCTGACATCGTCACACTTTCTACCTGACGTCGTCACGATGGAATTCCTATAAATACAAACGCATTATTTTTATTATTTTGTATGTGGAACTTTGTGGAGTCTTAGAGCTGATACTATAGTTGAATTTAAGGGCTTTTTTTGCCCTTGGTTACTCATATACTCTCATGTTACATTGATGTTAAGTAATCAATCCATTAATCATTCAATAATGTCTATGTATTGTTTGATTATTTTTTTTCTTATCTTCATGTTAGGCTAAATTTAATTATGCTTGCTTATGATTGCATGAAACCTAGTTATAATATTTGATCTATTGTTTCTTGTTAGTGATGTGCACATTAGGCATTAGAAAACTAGTTATAATATGTACCTTAGCTTATACGTCTAGTTAAACATGATCTAATTAAGTGAAACCTCACGTTTGGTAAGATAATTAGAAAAGTATTTAATTCGCGTTGTGTACTATTGGAAGGGAGGGCGTCTGACAGGTAGCAACCCATCTAGGTTATCACGTAGGTGCGTTTCTGACCAACTCGCAATTAAATTAGGGGAATACTTCACATTACACTAAAAAGGGTGTGACAACGCAATAGATTATGTGGAAAACTAGAAGGGGGTGGAATAGTTTTATAGTTTTTAGTGTTTCAAAATTCTCATTTCAAAACTTTTAGATTTGAGTTTAGGAGAGATCAAACAATGACAATATGAACACAATATATAATAAACAATAATAAATACGAAATATAAAATGCAAGACAATAGTAAAGAGTTAGAAAGATCAAACCCCAACACGAAGATTTATAGTGGTTCGGTAACGAATCTCCTCTTCCCCCTACTCCACTCCTCGAGTACCCAACTCGCCAGTTCACTTCACTATGTCAACAAGCTCCCTTAAGGCGGAAAAAACCATACAATCGTCACTTACACCAGTTTCCGACACTAAGCTAAATGTCGAGTTCTAATCTAGCTAGAACCAATCTGTTACTCAAAAATGTATTTTGAGGACTAAAATACTAATCGATCACACACGTATTTTCAGGACCTAAATACTAACCCGATCTAAGTACTAAACAAGATTGGAGGTTATGTGGTTGATGTACAAAATTACAACAAGATCGTAACAAGGTTACGAATGCACAAAATAATCTTCAATACTTCGTATCTTGACGATTACGAGTATTCTTCTCTTGCACTTTGAGAGGAAGGAGTAGATCACTTGTAAACAATGTTTAAACAAGCTAAATGATTAAAGAAAGGAAATTATATAAACTAAATTTAAACAAAGAAAACTTGGTGCAAAAAGGTGATAAAATAGTTGGAAATGAGCCACTAATTTATAGGGAATGTGAAGGAGCGTCTGACAAGGGGACGGTACCTTATTGTCAGACAGTCTCGGATATATTGGGGGACCGTCCTCCACATTAGGGGACCGTCCTCTTTGTCAGAACGCTCTCTTTTTATGGAGAAATTTTTTTCGGGTTTAGGTTCTAACTAATTTTGGGGAAAAACCAGATTTTGAATATTTATTTAAATAAAACATTTCTTAACATTACAAAAATATTTTGTCTATTTATTTTTGTAAAATTATTTTGTAACATTTGTAAAAAATGTAAGTTTTCAAGACAAGAAATTATTTCTTTGATCATCCCACAAGTTTAGTAATTTGTTTGTTCATATCTTAAGTTATTTACATCGAAATGAAAAAATTTACGACTAATAACTTATTTACGTTTATTTTTACGTAGAATGTTTTTTACATTTTATGATTATCAAAACGTAGAGAAGTCGAAAAATAACGTTTTTAGACATTATTTATATTATAAAATATAAACTCATTATATGTAAAAATAAATTTAAACAAATTTTTAGTAAATTTTAGTCCATTTCTCCCCCTTTTGGTAGAATAAAAAAGTGTCGTCGATGTGAATATAATAATTCGACAAAATAAACGTCCCCCTTGATGTGTGCCCCCCCTTGTTGAGGTCACCAAGGAATCAAGCTATGGTGACATGCTACCAAAAATGAGTTAGAATACAAGTACAATATATATCCAACTACTAGCATGGTCACAAGTCACAAAAAAAAAAGTGGCTATTATAAACCAAAGATGGAAAAATAGACTAAGTAAATCAACCACATAAAAATATAACCATCACAACCAAGATAAAAGTAAAATGCATTCGTTAAAAATTAAAGTCATACATAAAAGTATGATACTACATGATTAGAAATTAAACATACTAAATTCCTAAGTGATTTAAAGCCATAGGATTTGCAAACAAAAGGATAGGTTTTCAAATTTATTCTAGAGAAAGAACTAAACATATAAGATGTTTAGTTTGGTGGTGGTGTGTTTATTGGTGGAGAGTATGGTGCGGAAGGTGGGGTGGGCAGATGTTCAATGTAGTTTAGCCTAAAATGGAGTTCATCTCTTAAGGCAATGATGAGATTGCGGTTGTGAAGACAACACATGCAATTAGCTCCATAGAGATCAAGTAGGTTCAGGTGAACAGGATAGCCCATGATGGGAATGGGTGATGATGATGATGATGGAGTGGGAAGAGCATAGTCCAAGGGACTAATTGGTGAAAGGGTAATAGTGACATCCATAGGTTGGTAATCTTGGTTTTGAATTGTTGGTGGATGAGCCACTCTAAGAGGAGTGTCATTTGAGCTTTCAAGGTAAGGATTAGTGGATGGAGAAGAAGAGTAAAAAGGTGATGAGTTAGGTTTTGAAGGAATTGAAGAGGAAGATGAGGTGCCTCTTAAAGATGGTGTCTTGATGGTTGCATTTGGTGGAGTGGGAGAGTTGGGTTTGCTAAAAGGTGGTGGAGTGGTAACTTCATCTTCTTTTGTTAAGTCAATGATGAGAGATTTCCTCCATGTTTGTTTGACGACAATTCTTGGTTTCTTATTAGTGGTTGTGGAAGAAGAAGATGCCATGGATGAAAGGAGGTTGAGGAGGATGAGAATGGTGTGAGTGAAAGTAAAGAAGATGAAGTCTTCGTATATAAAACAAATGGTGGATGAGGTTGTGTATAAGTTATAGTTTTATCCTATGGTTTATAAGAATGTTTATGAAAAGTGGTGAGGGTTAACTAAAATTAAGAGAAAAGCAGTCAACTAACAAAAAGGAAACAATGAAATTCGACTGTTTCAGGGATGGTCCCCTGATATATAGGACGATCCCAGATATATTAGGGCGTCTATATAAATCAGGGATCGTCCTCCTTAACTAGCAAATTTAAGTTTTTCCATCTTTTGTCAAGCGGTCCATAAGGTTAAAAGGTTGTGTTTAGGGATCTGTTTGTTGTAGATACTATGTTCTTAATGTAACATTCCGTATTTTCAGGTCATTTTATGACGCTATTTCTTTCGTCATAATTTCACCATTTATTTTATTTTAGTTTCGTACTCGTTTGCTTTTAATTCTTATCATATAATTAAATCGCGTAAACTAAAAATCAACAATTAACGTAACAGACACCAAACGAATTAAAGTTTTCGTCAAACAAGCAATATATTATTTTTACGAAAGTAATAATTAACTTTGTTCATTTTATTTTTATTGGTCACGTAAAGTGTTTAGTTTCGCGATAAAATACGTTTAGGCATACCCGGAACCGCCAAAACTTTTCTACGCTTCAACAAATACCCACATTTATACCCAATACCCAAAATTTACAAAATAACATCACATATATACCTACAAAACCGGACATAGATGGAAGTATACAAAGAAATATCACCAAAAATTCACCACATAGTCTTATGTACATCTCTACTCATTTAATGAAGCCATACCTCCCATGCTCCCCATACCCTTGACCAATTATTTCCCTAAATCACTCATCTTGTTCCTTTGACTAGAGACAAGTCTTCAAGTCTTCCTTAAGACCATGGGCATGTTTTTGACTAAGCTTATGCATACTTTTTTGACCAAGACATCTTATATACATGTATTCCTAGTAAGATAAAACATATATAACATTTACACTTAGTGAAAAAGATCAAATCTCTTCCTTCTTGCCTCTTTGAGCTCACGGCTACAAACAACAACCATACCAAATCCATACAAAATTTTATACAACCTATACACATCTATACACATCCATCCTAAGATATTCTAAGGTGTTTCCAAGCATTGGCTAACCATATTCAAGTGATTATCAAGAAAAGGGAAGCTAAGGTTTATTTAAGAAAACTAGGGTTCTCTTTGGTGCAAGCTTTGGATTTTTATCTAAACAAGGGTTTAGATTACATTGATCATCATCATCATACACCATAAGGTCATCTAGAACCCTTTATGTTCTTTCAATATTCATTTTATGCATATGTTAGTTCTATTGTAGCTTAAATCACCATTAGGACTTTTAAACATGTAAAAATGAGTTTTGAGCGTGTTTTGAAAGCAATATAAATGAGCAGAAAGTTTGGCACGCCAAACGAGGATCGAGTTTTCATAAAATCTGAATTCAGGCTTTGAAATATGATAGAGCTATCCGAGACGATCGTTTCGATATATGGTAGAGCTTCTAACTCTTAATAACGAAAAAGTTACGGCGAAAACGAGATATATATTTTAAACATTTAATTTCAGCACTTGTATACATGGCGCTTGCTGTCAGGAATTTAAAAGCTCGATTTGAGCACTTTCGAGTCCGTTTCAGCCTTCCGGCGAAACACGAAAGTTGCTCAGAATGATGTTTTACTTCCCCGCGAGGTTCTTTAAGTCTAAAAGCGAGTGATAACGGGTCGTAAGGCGGGGGCAAAATCTGGCTTTTTGGTAATTAATACACTGCATCAGATCTGATGCGAGTGCTTTTTCGCCCATTTCGGTCGAGTTTCGGGTCTCGGACAGAACTGGAAAGTTGTTCAAAATATCGTTTCGCATAAATTCTCTTTAGAACCCGAGTCATGAAAATGTGATTTAGTGGGTCATTATAGTCGGGTCAGACTTAGAAAATAAACTAATACACTACCAGTAGTAACAACACTACCAGTAGTAACAACACTACCAGTAGTAACAACACTACCAGGAGTAACTAATACCCTACCAGGAATAACTATAATTACATTATTCAGATATTTATAAATGTTTTACAATTATAAATATGTTTTCACTCAAACATTTAGATGGTGATTGAGCTATATAGAATTATATGTGGTTATCAAAGTGCTATAATACTAGGGAGTTTCATAATGAGGCCTCTTCGGATGGCGTATCGACGAGTTGTTGGATTTACGATTTAAAGTGTCCTAACTCCTCGTACGTCATGTCATGACCTCTTAAATTATGATAGCCCGAACGATAGTACGATGTAACAACTATAGGATTATATACCCTCCCGTTCGGGTGACTAGCTATCACCGGGAACTAACGTTATAGCAATCGTCGAATCAGGATGTTTCGGGTTAGAAATCATGTCGGTGAGTAGCAAGCTTTTGCGAACAAGGGACTGTCGAGCTTCAGTGTCATGAGCTTAGTGTAACTTGTAGTCTGGTTTGTGATGTTTGCATATGTTGTAACATCACGGGAAAGTCTTGCGGTCCAGCATAATTTAAATACATAAACCTATGAATTCACCAACATTTTTGTTGACGTTTTAAGCAATGTTTTCAGGAGGTCAATAGGCGCCGAGGTGCCAATGAGACTGCTTTGGGTCTTGTTTTGGATTGCACGCTTAACCAGACTTTTTATATCTATTTGGAAAATCTATGTCATCTTTTGTAATATTAAACAAGGAACAAGTGAAGCTAAAAGCTTTTGTAATATGTCTTTTAATTAAATCCAAGGTATTAATTTAAACGACTTTTTGTGTCGTTCTTATATATATCTTGTGCCGTTGATCTTGAAGTAAACACGCACCGGATCTTATCCGCTGCGACCATTTGGGGGTGTACGATTGGTACAGAGCCAAGGATATAGAGAACAGGTCAAAATGTTTTTGCTGGACTATAATCACTTTTCACCACATAGCATTCATAAAAAGGGTTTTTATGGTCACGCTAGCTGTTGCATTAGTGGGTCTAGGATGATTTAATTAATTAAGTGGTTATGTCTATTCGTTTATTACAAAAGAGCTCTTATACACTCATTTATAAGTTATTTTTGCTGGTCACAATGCGATGTGATCTTATTTACGATGCATATGTTATGTTACGTTATGATTGTATTGAAATAATAAGGGTATTGTATTTTCTGTGATTTAAGATCATGGCACCAAAAAGAGCCACAAGATCACCCGAGTCCCACAGTTACACAGTCCCAACAACCACAACTATTATGAGGCAAACTTCAGGCCTTAATTGATCAAGGAGTTGCTGCTGCAATGGCTAAAGCAGAAAGCAAGCAGGGTTAGAAATGGCTACAATAGCAATGGTTCAGGACCAAGGCCAGCACAAGCTGCTCGCGAATGCTCTTACTCTGAATTCTTAAAATGCAAACCTTTGGACTTCAAAGGCACTGAGGGAGTCGTCGGACTCACTCGATGGTTTGAGAAAATGGAATCTGTTTTTAGCATTAGCAATTGCACACAGCATACTAGTCAAGTCAAATTCGCAACTTGCACCTACAAGACGGCCTCTTACATGGTGGATTTCTCATGTTAAGACCACAACTGTAGTTCCGATTAATACTTCACTTCAATAAAATCACTACACGAATCGGAATAGAAACTAGAGAGAGAGAAAGAGAATTGTTTAGAGAGAGAGAGAGGAGAAAGTGTGAGAGAGAATTAGAGACACAGATTTATTAGAATAAAATGAAACTAGATATTTTCTAAAAAAGAAAATAATCTATATATTGAGATATTTCTGAAAGAAAAATATCTTAATTTATATATATACCTACCACATTAATCGTTGCGAGCGGAGATATTTAACTAGGACACGGGCTCGGTGTTTTGCTTGGGATTAACACAAAACATATACAAAATTAGAATAAACTATCGAGCCCGATTTCCGCTATTATCCTGTTACAACATTAACTAATTAAAGACCGAAGCTCCATCGTAGAGTGACCTGAGACTCCTTGTTCGACTCTAATAAATTGAGGAGCTAAAAATATCCCGAAATGAGTTCTTGAACTCAGGAACGAGCTTCCTTTATTGACCAATAAATGAGGCTAAACAATCTCACCCGAAGTGAGTTCATTGATGGACACTCCTTTACTGAGATCAGTGAGAATTGCTTGTCGTTTAAGCTCGAAGTGTTCTTGGTCTTTGTCTTCGTTATATGTTGTAGGCTTGTTCCTTCATGCTTTGCGATCTTGAACTTTGAGCTTTTTCATTGTCTTTATCGGCTTTGCCATCTATGCGATCTTATGTCTTTGACCAATGCTCATACTTTTGCATTATCTTGAAAGCTTCAAATCAGAGTTTGCGGAAGTCTTGTCTTTAATCTTGAGCTTTCTAGAAGTTTGTCGTTGTAAGATGAGCATTTGAATGGGATTGAGGCTTGTCGTCACCACCGTTTGACTGCCAGGTTTATCGTTAGTGTTAAAACGAGAAAATGATTTGAAATCCAATCGAGCCGTCACTCGTTAAAGTGTTTTTTGTAAAAACACATCGTGAGTGTCATGTTTTTATAAAATTCACTCAACCCTTCAATTCATGTACTGGACCAAATAGATATCAGTTTTCACAGTTTGATTGCATATAGAATCTCGCAAGTCACTACCACAATGCTGTTTGATGATCGACACTGGAAGGATTTCATTCGTCATTATGAATACATAAAGGAGTATCATCTGACATCGTTATGGCATAATATCCACAATGATATTGCGTAGGACTCCTTGATAACAGGCTTGTGTACTTATGATGTTCAACAAGTGTTTGAATGGAATGTAGTCCTAACGAGATTTTGATTAAATCTCTGGCTCTAGACTCGATTAGTGCATTTTGGTTTTAGTTTCTCGGGGTTGGAGCAGTTTTGCCACCTAATCAATATCAACGTTCCTCAGAGTGAGATGTCAATTAGATAACGTGTGTATCCTCCTCCTGACAAATGAGACAAGTTTACTGTTGTGAGATAACCGAATGGCTGGAAGGGTTGTGCATTGCTCACCTGGGTCCCATTGATGTCGTTTTCAATGTCTGCAATCAACTTGTGATTTGGAACGCATAAGTATTGACCCGGTTCTGCCTGATGTTGTGTGGAGGGCTCTTTGTTGTAAGACCACTTTATCCCATACATTTCTTTTAATTCTTAACGCATTCAATTGCTTACCAAGACGTCATTACTAACTCCTTGTTGTGATCTGTTCCCAGAGTTAACTCAATCTTAGTTGATTCATTCCCATTTACATTCATCTCAATCATACCTATGGTGTATTTCTTACTTTGGACCTTATCCTTGGGGTAGATCCTCCGTGTTCTGGTTGGATCATAGGTATGTTTTCTAACCTACCCCCTTATTACTTCAGAATCGTCGTGAATTTAAGATGTTGTTGGGTATTAGACGAACCTAAAACCTTTTCTTCAGCACCTTTGAGTCGAATATATCATATTTATTTTACATTTTCTCCCCTTATTTTAAATAATAAATCACTTTGTTTTTGAAATACCTTTTGATTAAAATCTGTCTTGAAAATTAGTGGGAGAAACAATATTATCAGCGTGAATGGTTTGGAACATTTTGATTAATGTTTTGAAATACATAAGGATGGTCGTTGTTGATGTATCCACAGAACATTATAACTTTGTTTTTCGAAAAACATCCCTCTCAAAAAAGGACCTAATTAATACTTCATTCTTTTAAATCAACAACACGTTTCGGGAACTAGAAACATAGAGAGAGAAGAAAAGAGATTGTTTAGAGAGAGATGTGGAGGAGAGAGTTGAGAGAGAAAAGAGAAATATATTTTAGAAAAATGAAAACTAGATATTTTCTAAAAGAAAATATCTATATATATATGAGATATTTTCTGAAAAGAAAATATCTAAATATATATATATATACCCCTACACATTTAATGTGACGCGCGGGGATATTTTTAAACTAGGACGGGCTCGGGTTTGCCCCTTGGATTAACCCAAAATATATACAATTTTTGATAACTATCGCAGCCCGTTACGATATTATCCTGTTACAAATTAAACTTAAGTAAAGCTCGAAGCCTCTCATCGTTGATAGTGACCGTGCTCTCATTGTTAGACTCAATAAATTGAGGCTAATACAACATCTACCGAAGCAGACCTCATGACAGAACATGGGAAGCACTGAGAAATGATGATCTGATAATACTGCCGAGGGGTGAGATCAGAAGATCTGAAACTGAAATGATGGAACCTTAAGGTTAAGGGCATCGATGTGGTGGCCATTTAAATCGTCGATTTTCAGCAAACTAGCCTTGATGTGTTCAGAAATTTCCCCAGAAGAGGTAGGACAAGATTGAGAAGGTATATAGGTGGGCTTACCCGATAAGATACTTGGCAGTGTAAAAGCATCAAAGTCGAAGACCATGCAAGAAGTGATTGAGTTTACAAATGAGTTGATGGAGGATAAGACCCATGCCTATGCTGAACGTCAGGCAAAAAGGAAAAGGAAGTATGATGATCTTCCCTAGAACAATCAAAACCAACAACAGCAGGCATAGGAGGTAGATCACACAAGCCAGGCCTATGCTGAAGGATTAGTGATAGAAGCCATCGGAAGGTCTAAGCCTCTTCGTGCCAAGTGTAATTGCCATCATGAAGCAGGTCTTGTCCACTAGGGCAAGTAACTGCATAGAGTTGGCATTGGCAGGGACTGTAGGATACGGACCTGCTAACAACAAACAACAACAACTAACAACTACGCTAAATCAACAAAAACACAACAACTTACCGTAACAACAACAATAATCAGAGGGCAATGTTTTGATTGTGTGTGGAGCTCAAGGCCACTTAAAAGAAACTGCCCGAAACTGAACAAACACTGTTCGTGGTATCAGCTGGGAATAACCGGGCTCAAGCGAAGGGTATGCGCGTTGGAAAATGCGGGGGCAACCAGACAAACATCGTTGCGGTTACGTTCCTTCTACAACAACCGTTTGCTTACATCATTTTTGATACCCGGTGCCGATAGGAGTTTCGTATTAGTACTTTGGCTTTGATATCGTCCCCAATACACTAGATCATGGTTATAACTGTTCGCCAGTTAGCTGACGTAGGATAATTGAGTAAATACTATATTGATGGGTTGTACGTTAAGCTTTTAACACCTTCCATTCAACATCAACCTATGCCGGTAGAGATGGGGTAGTTTCGACGGATAATTGGCTGGGCTGGTTGGTAAAATTACAGTGCCATTATCGACGTGCTATGAAGATTGTTCGTATCCCCTTCAAGAGCGAAATTACTAATCGTCGCGTGAAGCGATGTTTGACTGAACTCATGGACGGACTAAACATCATTCTCGTGTACCAAGGTTCAAAAGTATCTGCTAAAAGGATCTCACTGTCTTTTTGGCACATGTTCTACAAAGGAGATCGAAGAAAGTCAGAGAAGAAGCGACTTAAGGACGTACTGATAGATAAAGATTTTCTGATGTATTTCCTGAAGGATTTGCCCGGGTCTTCCTCGACTCGACAAGTGTGTTTCAATTGATTGGTACCTGGTGCTGCACCTGTAGAGCACGGGCACCTTATGATTGGCGCTTCCGAAATGAACAGAGGTTGTCGACGCAACTGAAGAGCTATCCGACAAGGCTTTATAAGACCCAGTTTCCTCACCCTGGGGAGCTCCGTCTTGTTTGTCATGAAGGAAATAGTTCATTCGGAGTGATAGACTATCGGGAATTAAACAAAGGACGGTGAAGAACGTTATCGCTACCAGAATGATGTGTCATTGGATCAGCTTCAAGGGTCGAGTATCTACTCGAAGATCGACCTAAGGTCAGGTTATCACCAATTGAGGGTTCGAGAAGAAGACATCTCGAAGACTGCCTTCAGAACTCGATATGGACATTATGAATTCCAAGTTATGCCGTTTGGTTTGACCAACGCACCTGCTGTGTTTATGGACCTCATGAACCGAGTGTGCAAACCTTATCTGGACAAATTCGTAATTGTCTTTATTGATGATATTTTGATCTATTCCAAGAACAAGCAAGAGCATCTGAAGATAATATTGGAGTTGTTTGAAGAAAGAGGAAGTTGTATGCAAAATTTTCAAGTGTGAATTTTAGATTCCCAAAGTACCAGTTCCTCGGTCACGTGACTGAAAATATAAGGCTTCATGTTGGTTCCACAGCCAGATCGAATACGTTTAAAATTGGGCAATCTCTAACGACACCAAGGTGTTTCGTCAGTTTTTTAGTCTTGTTGGGTACTACGAAGATTCATTGAAGGGTTTTCAAAGATCGCAAAAACCAATGACTAAGCTTACTCAAAAGAAGGTCAAGTTTGAGTGGGGAGATAAACAAGAAGCAGCTTTTCAACTGTTGAAGCAAAAGTTGTGCAGTGCACCAATCCTTGCATTACCTGAAGGAAGCGAAGATTTCATCGCATACTGCGACGCTTCAAAGAAGGGTTTGGGCGCTGTATTGATGCAGAGAGAAAAAGTAAATGTCTTATCGCATCCATCCGCCAGTTAAAGATCCATGAGAAGAACTATACTACTCATGATCTGGAACTTGGAGCAGTAGTGTTTGCTCTAAAGATTTTAAGGCACTATCTGTATGGAACCAAGTGTACAGTGTTCACTGATCATAAGAGCTTACAACACATTCTTGATCAGAAGGAACTGAACATTGAGACAAGCAATGGTTAGTAGTTGCTTAGTGATTACGATTGCGGATATTCGTTATCACCAGGGAAAGCAAATGTCGTTGCTGATGACTTTGAGCGGAAAGAACGGAAACCACCGTAAGAGTTGGGCCTTGTCATGATATTAGCTTGATCTTCACTAAGGCAAATTCTTGAATGCTCAGACTAAAGCACGGAAACCAAAAAACATCAAGAGTGAGGATGTTGGAGGTATGCTGATTGAAAATGCTAAATTTCCAGAGGCAATTAGGACGGAAAAGTTGGAACCTCGTACGGATGGAACCCTATGCACCTCTAATTGGCAGGAGTTGGTTACCTTGTTATGGCGATTTGCGGACTGTGATCATGCACGAGTCACAAATCAAAGTATTCTATCCATCCAGGTTCCGAGAAAATGTATCAAGACGTAAAGAAGCTACTATTGGTGGCCCACAATATGCAAAGCCGCCATAGCCATCCTATGTTAGCAAGTGCTTGACTGTGTTATGGTCAAGGACCCGAACATCAGAGACAATCGGGTTTGTTGGTTAATTAAACGTCTCTTTTGAGGTCGTTTTCTGTGACTTGTCCCTTGTGCCTTGAAGTCGCACCCCAATGTTACTATTCTGTTGCCGTCCGATTTTGGGGGTGTGACAGATTGGTATCAGAGCTGAAGTCATAGAGAACTAGGTCGTTTTCAAAACCTAGACTATGACCATGTTTTTCAAAATATAGAGTCTTTTCCTGTTTTATCCGATATCCGCACTTGCATGCTCCCAGGTAAGTTATATGCTCTCTTTTGCATCCTTAATACTATTACATGGATAATGAGTATTTAATACTAGACTATGATTTCGTTCTCTTACATCTATCATATGACGTCTTACTATTTACCTTATATCGGTCTGTTATATAAATATTGACCACTTTGATTTTTCGCGTACTTTCTGATTTCTCATTTACTCTCTCAAACACCAATACTAGTTACTTTACCATTCGACTCCGAGTTGAAACACTCTTCTTATGCTTTTGAATCGCATATGTTGTTTCGTAATCCGTCGTTTTGAAGTCTTCCAGTTGATCGGAGTACGACAATTAACTTGTCACCTCATACGTGTCACCTTGGAGAACCTACCTTTAGAACACGACTCTTTACATTCATTTTGTTGATTGAATAAGTTTATTTTCTTTGACTGCTTCTGCGTTCGTTCGGATATTCTTTATACTTGTTATGACCTATCCCTTTATAAACAATCTCGATGTCAACCTATAAACCATTTTGTTGTCACCCTATGAGCTACTTAACGTTCACTTCATTGACTATTTCATTTCGTGGTAAAACTATTTGATACCATTTCATACACCACACTATTTTGATGAAAATGAGCATTGCATCATTGGACCTCAAATATACATAGCCTAATCACCTATGTATATTTGGTGCATAGACTGATTACCTATGCATTCGGGAAAGACCATGTCATGCTGAGAGTAGTCACCTTAAAACCTACACCTCTTCATCAACACAAATCCGGAAGAAATTTCCGCATCTTTTCTCTGAACCCGTACCTTCTTCAGGTGTTGCAACCTGAGCCTTGAGGACAAGGCTCTTCTAACCGGAGGAGACTGTAACATTCCGTATTTTCAGGTCATTTTATGACGCTATTTATTTCGTCATAATTTCACCATTTATTTTATTTTAGTTTCGTACTCGTTTACTTTTAATTCTTATCATATAATTAAATCGCGTAAACTAAAAATCAACAATTAACGTAACAGACACCAAACGAATTAAAGTTTTCGTCAAACAAGCAATATATTATTTTTACGAAAGTAATAATTAACTTTGTTCATTTTATTTTTATTGGTCACGTAAAGTGTTTAGTTTCGCGATAAAATACGTTTAGGCATACCCGGAACCGCCAAAACTTTTCTACGCTTCAACAAATACCCACATTTATACCCAATACCCAAAATTTACAAAATAACATCACATATATACCTACAAAACCGGACATAGATGGAAGTAAACAAAGAAATATCACCAAAAATTCACCACATAGTCTTATGTACATCTCTACTCATTTAATGAAGCCATACCTCCCATGCTCCCCATACCCTTGACCAATTATTTCCCTAAATCACTCATCTTGTTCCTTTGACTAGAGACAAGTCTTCAAGTCTTCCTTAAGACCATGGGCATGTTTTTGACTAAGCTTATGCATACTTTTTTGACCAAGACATCTTATATACATGTATTCCTAGTAAGATAAAACATATATAACATTTACACTTAGTGAAAAAGATCAAATCTCTTCCTTCTTGCCTCTTTGAGCTCACGGCTACAAACAACAACCATACCAAATCCATACAAAATTTTATACAACCTATACACATCTATACACATCCATCCTAAGATATTCTAAGGTGTTTCCAAGCATTGGCTAACCATATTCAAGTGATTATCAAGTAAAAGGAAGCTAGGGTTTCACTAGGAAAACTAGGGTTTCCATTGTGCAAGCTTTGGATTTTTATCTAAACAAGGGTTTAGATTACGTTGATCATCATCATCATACACCATAAGGTCATCTAGAACCCTTTATGTTCTTTCAATATTCATTTTATGCATATGTTAGTTCTATTGTAGCTTGAATCACCATGTAGGATTTTTAACATGTAAATGGAGTTTTTACTTGTAATGATCATTTTGCACACTATTATATATGTTGAGATATTGCTAATATCATGTTAAAAGGGATGAGAAAGTATTGTACCATATTAAGTTGGTGTAAAAATGATTAACTACAAAAGTAGTAAGGTATAAAAGCAAGGTTAAAAATGGATTCAACAAGGTCACTCAAAGATTCTGTCCAAAATTCGTATATATAACACATTATTTTATATTTTTATAAAGTAGTATGATTCACGACGATTCCGAAAAGGTAAGAAACTTGTCAAACGGATTTATAACGAAAAAGTTAGAGCGAAAACGAGGTATATATTCGAGGTATAAAAATCCAGCATTTGTTAAGTTAGTGGTTTCTGTCAGGATTTTAAGATGGTATTTGCGGCACTTTCGAGTCCGTTTCGGCCTTCGGCCGAAACATGAAAGTCGTTCGGAAGGTCGTTTTACTTCCCCGCGAGGTTCTTTAAGTCTAAAAGCGAGTGATAACGGGTCGTAAGGCGGGGGCAAAATCTGGCTTTTTGGTAATTAATACACTGCATCAGATCTGATGCGAGTGCTTTTTCGCCCATTTCGGTCGAGTTTCGGGTCTCGGACAGAACTGGAAAGTTGTTCAAAATATCGTTTCGCATAAATTCTCTTTAGAACCCGAGTCATGAAAATGTGATTTAGTGGGTCATTATAGTCGGGTCAGACTTAGAAAATAAACTATAACACTACCAGGAGTAACTAATATACTACCAGTAGTAATAACACTACCAGTAGTAATAACACTACCAGGAGTAACTAATATACTACCAGTAGTAATAACACTACCAAGGTAACTATACTACTCTCCAGGAATATCTATAATTAATTATTCAGATATTTATAAATGTTTATACAATTATTAAATATGTTTTACTTCAAAATAATTAGATGGTGATTAGCTAAATAGACTTATGCATGGTAGAGATTACTCAATGTGATTAGTACTTATACGACCTATATTGAATTAGGTTGCATTCGATTGTTTCCGTGACGCATTTTATTGTGTTGTTTACTTCGTTAGATTTTCATTTATCAGGTGAGTTATAAGTCTTCGCATTTCAATCTTTCAATGTTTTATAAAAACCCTGCGAGGGGAATATGCTGTTTTCAAACTTGTATATTTTAATACAAGTACTAATTACCTTTCAACTACTTTGTGAGTTCATAGTCTGCATTTCAATCTTTTAATGTTTTATAAAAACCGGCGAGGGGAATACATGCTATGTTACAAACTCAGATATTTACTAAGTACAATTACTTTCATTATCTTTGTGAGTCTAGTCTCGCATTTCAATATTTTCAATGTTTTATAAACTCGGAGGGATACATGCTCAGGTTTGAATAAGTTGATACTCTATTGATTTTACTACATAAGCGTTACATGACAAATTTTTCTAAAGCTCGATTTGTGTACTACCATGATTTGAGTAACGTATAAACCTATATTAAAACGTGAATTTTAGAATGATTGTTTTACTTCGGACACTAGTGTTTTTCAAGGTATGCTATCCCAGATTTCTACTGCCTGATTATTAATGCCTAAGTTACCTTATTGCCGTGAAGTCCCTACCTTAACATGAATCGTTAATTGTATTATAGTGAGCGCTGGTGTTGTGGATAGATCTATCGGGATTGACAATCCCCACCCTTACTTGGGTCACTAGTTTGATTGGGTGCATTTAACATTTAGAGGTGTCCGGGTGTTAGCAAGCATCCTATATTACTTTTGTGGGGCATTCCAATCCATTGATTGAAGTACGTTAAGGCTTCGGTGTCATTAGCTTAGTGCAATAATATATACTTAGACTTGATGAATGTGTTTCTCTTGTTACGTACTTGTTATGGACTTTCATATATGTACTTAGTCCACAAGTACTTGATTCTTGTGGTCACTTTTTAAATACTTCTTGTTTACTGAATCAAATACTTGGATTTCAGCTGGATTTCGGAAAAAAATATCACTTTTAAAACTTGTTGAAAATCGCTACTTTTCTTATGAATATTCTTAAATTCTGCTTCAATACTGCTTTTAATTAAACCTATGATTCACCAAAACATTATTGTTGACGTTGTAGCATGTATTTTTCAGGTTCCTATTTGCTAGTGGAGCATTGGGGAGCATTAAGTCGCGCGGATATATATTTTTAAAGGCTTAATAACTTGAAGGTGTACCATTCTCGATATCGTTTTTAAACAAAAATGTTTCTATTGCATTATAAAATGGGATCTTTTGTAAACTCTGAAAATTTTTTTAATAAATCAATGTGAAATTTATCTTTTAAAAAGTCTCTTTTGAGGGTGTCGGTTTTTCCGTGACTTGTGTTTTGTGCCCTGATGTAACTCCTTATTGTTTACCATTCAGCTGTGCCCAGATTTTGGGTGTGTTACAGTGGTATCAGAGCTGAAGTCATAGGAACTAGGTGTTTTCAAAAACCTAGGGATATGGACATGGTTTTTCAAAATATAGAGTCTTTCCTTGTTTTATTCGATATCCGCGTGCGCTTGCTTCTAGGTAACTTATATGCTCTCTTTTTGCATCCCTCTACTATTACATAGATAAAAGAGTATTTAATACTTAGGGACTATGATTTCGTTCTCTAACTCTATATCATATGACGTCTTGACTATTTACCTTTATATGTCTGTTATGATAAATATTGATCACTCCTGATTTTTCGCGCGGACTTTCTGTGTTCTCATTTACTCTTCTCGGAACACAAATAATTAGTTACTTTACCTTTCGACCCGTGTGGAAGCACTCTTCTTAAGCTTTTGAATAGAATATGTTGTTTCGTTATCCATCGTTTGAAGCCTTCCAGTGATGGGAGTACGAAATTAACTTGTCACCTCACACGTGTACCTTGGAGTAGCACTACCTTTAGAACACGGACTCTTTAAGTTCATTTGTTGTTTGTTAAAATATTACAGTTCATATTGTGGATTGAATAGTTCTTTACGTTCTATTTTCTTTGACTACTTCTGCGAATTGGTTTCAGATATTCTTCTATACTTGTTATGACTCCTATCGCTTTACAACATTCGGATTGTCAAACCTAATTAACCCATTTTGTTGTCCTCCCTATGAGCTACTTCACGTTTACTTTATTGACTATTTCATTAGTTATTAAACCATTTCTTACATTTCATACACCCACACTATTTTGACAAAAATATGTGCATTACATCATTGGGACCCAATATACATAGGCCTTCTCACCCTTGTATCATTTGGTGCATAGAATGATTACCTATGCATTAGAAAGACCATGTCATGTGAGAGTATTCACCTTAAACCTACACATCTTCATCATCACAATCTGGAAGAATTATCTGCATCTTTTCACTGAGCTCGTACTTCTTCAGGTGTTGCAACTTGAGCCTTGAGGACAAGGCTCATTTAACGGGGAAGGACTGTAACAATTCGTATTTTTGATCAATGAACGACGTCATTTAATCCACTATTTATTTCTATTCTCGCACGCATCTACTTTTAATTTTAATAGTTAAAGTTAAATCGCGTAAACTAAAAATCAACAATTAACGTAACAGACACCAAACGAATTAAAGTTTTCGTCAAACAAGCAATATATTATTTTTACGAAAGTAATAATTAACTTTGTTCATTTTATTTTTATTGGTCACGTAAAGTGTTTAGTTTCGCGATAAAATACGTTTAGGCATACCCGGAACCGCCAAAACTTTTCTACGCTTCAACAAATACCCACATTTATACCCAATACCCAAAATTTACAAAATAACATCACATTGTATACTACAAAACCGGACATAGATGGAAGATAATACAAAGAAAATATCACAAAAATTCACCACTAGTCTTTTGGTACATCTTATCATTTTATATGAGCATAACCTCCATGCTCCTGTACACTTGGACCAATTATTTCCCTATAATCCATACTACATCTGTTCCTTTTGACTAGAGACAAGTCTTCAAGTCTTCCTTAAGACCTCATGGGCATGTTTTTGACTAAGCTTATGCATACTTTTTTGACCAAGACATCTTATATACATGTATTCCTAGTAAGATAAAACATATATAACATTTACACTTAGTGAAAAAGATCAAATCTCTTCCTTCTTGCCTCTTTGAGCTCACAGTTACAAACAAACACACCTACCAAATTCAATACAATTTTTTACAACCTATACACATCTATACACATCCATCCTAAGATATTCTAAGATGTTTCCAAGCATTGGCTAACCATATTTAAGTGATTATCAAGAAAATGGAAGCTAAGGTTTATTTAAGAAAACTAGGGTTCTCTTTGGTGCAAGCTTTGGATTTTTATCTAAACAAGGGTTTAGATTACATTGATCATCATCCTCATACATCATAAGGTCATCTAGAACCCTTTATGTTCTTTCAATATTCATTTTATGCATATGTTAGTTCTATTGTAGCTTAAATCACCATTAGGACTTTTAAACATGTAAAAATGAGTTTTGAGCGTGTTTTGAAAGCAATATAAATGAGCAGAAAGTTTGGCACGCCAAACGAGGATCGAGTTTTCATAAAATCGCAATTCAGGCTTTGAAATATGATAGAGCTATCCGAGCGATCGTATCGATATTGGTAGAGTTCTAACTCTTATACGAAAAAGTTACGGCAAGAAAAAACGAGATTATATTTTAAACATTTAATTTCAGCACTTATTAATGGCGCTTGCTCGTCAGGGATTTAAAAGCTCGTTTTGAGCACTTTCGATTGGAGTATTTTATAAGTCGTTTTCAGCCTTCCGGCGAAACACCGAAAGTTGCTCAGGGAATGATCGTTTTACTTTCCCGCGGATGTTCTTTAAATTCTAAAAACCAAGTGATTAAGGGTGTAAGGCGGGGGCAAAATCTGGCTTTTTGGTAATTAATACACTGCATCAGATCTGATGCGAGTGCTTTTTCGCCCATTTCGGTCGAGTTTCGGGTCTCGGACAGAACTGGAAAGTTGTTCAAAATATCGTTTTGCATAAATTCTCTTTAGAACCCGAGTCATGAAAATGTGATTTAGTGGGTCATTATAATCGGGTCAGACTTAGAAAATAAACTACAACACTACCAGGAGGAACTACAACACTACCAGGAGGAACTACAACACTACCAGTAGTAATAACACTACCAGGAGGAACTAATATACTACCAGTAGTAATAACACTACCAGGAGTAACTAATACCCTACCAGGAATAACTATAATTACATTATTCAGATATTTATAAATGTTTTACAATTATAAATATGTTTTCACTCAAACAATTAGATGTGTGATTTGATTAGCTAAATAGACTTATGATAGTAAAGATTACTCAATTGTGTTAGTACTTATCGAACCTATATTGATTAGGGTGCATTCGATTGTTTCCGTGAGCATTTTTTATTGGTGATATACTCTCGTTGATTGATCATTTTACTCAAGTGATGTTCATTGTCTCGTCAATTCAATCTTTTCAATGTTTTATAAACCCGCGAGGGGAATACATGCTCGTTTACAACTTGTTATTTTTACTTACAGTCAAATTACCTTTCAATACTTTGTGAGTTCATAGTCTCGCATTTCAATCTTTTTAATGTTTTATAAACCCGCGAGGGGAATACATGCTCTTTTACAAACTCATATATTTTACTACAGTACAATTACCTTTCAATACTTTGTGAGTTCATAGTCTCGCATTTCAATCTTTTCAATGTTTTATAAACTCGCGAGGGGAATACATGCTCGTTTTACTAAGTGAACTTATTGATTTCTACTACATAAGCGTTACATGACTATTTTTACTAAAGCTCGATTTGTTTACTACATGATTTGAGATCGTGAATACCTATATTTGAAACCATGAATTTTAGACATGATTGTTTTACTACGGACACAAGTGTTTTTCAAAGTGTATGCTATCCAGATTACTGCCTGATTATTAATGCCTAAGTTACCTTATTACCATAAGTCCCTTACTTATCATGAAACCGTTTAATTGTATTATAGTGAGCGCTGGTTGTTGTGGATAGTATTATCGGATGACACTCCCCTCTTACTTGGGTCACTAGTTTGAATACGGGTGGCATTTACATTTAGATGTGGCCGGGGTTGGTGTTGGCAGCATCCGATATTAACTTTTGATGGGGATTCCAATCCATGATTGAAGTACGTTAAGGCTGCGGTGTCATGAGCTTAGTGCAATACATATATACTTAGACTGATGAATGTGTTTTTCTCTTTGTCTACATTACTTGTTTTGGACTTCGGATATGTACTTTAGTCCACCATTACGTCGATCTTGTGGTCCTTCTTTTAAACTACTTCTTGATTTTCTGAACTCACTTACAATGGATTTCTGAGGGATTTCGGAAATAAACACTTTTAAACGTTGTTGAAACGCTACTTTTCTTCTGATATATTTTTAATTATGTCAATATGCTTTTTAATATATATAATGTCACATGTTCCTTCCCTTTTCTTTTTGCTACCCTACCGACGCAACAACAGTGAGTTCAACACTCACTGTTTTCTTTTCCTTTTTGCTGCCCAACCGATGCAACACAAGCATGTATATATATTTTGTATATGATATACACCTATTTCCCATGCATTATCCTGACGCATGCGTACGGCCACGAGTTTAATCGATTGTCGAGGCACAAAGGCATTACCTCGCCCCTTTATTACAGCTTAACAGCCACGTCAGGCAACAGCCTGCTATGGCTGTTAGCGTGCAAGGTGGTTGTGTTCTGGTGGTAGTTGTTTGGCCAAGTATCACAGGTACGCTGTACGAACCACGAGCACGATGTGCTCGTTTTTACTAGGGTCTATGTCGCACCAATGGTGAGCAAATGGCTCACCGCGATTCAACTTGGGTTACATGGTCACACCCATGTCATAGGTCGAGGTTACCTATCAGAAGTTCTTCAATATTTCACGCATAAACCTGGCGTTTGCTTGACCTTAGTGAGCCAAATTGTGGTTTTATGTGCGTGTTTTAGGTTAACGTAATTCTTCTTGGGTCGTCTATCCGTTTTCATGCATGTTAGATTGTTATTTTATGTGTGCAACCCCCGTGGTTTGCTATTCATTTTTAACGCATACATCGTTTACAAGTTCATTATACGTTGGTATGTTATGCAATGTCACGACTAACCCTCTGCATGCGCACGCATGTACTAGTTACACATGGGTTTTACGTCGCGTGTTAGTCAACCAAGGTTGAGGCTGTAGCCGAGACTAAACGTGCTTTGGTTTAGGTCGTGTGTTATACTACAAGCAAAATGATATAGTTACTGTGAGGTGACTTACCCAATACGAGCTTTCCAAGTGACGATGAGGAGAAACGGTGATGAGAAATGGGTCGACCTCCCTTGGCTTCCACCCGTTCTAACCTGACGTCTTAAGCTTCACGAATGCAATAAAAATGAAAACCTAACTCTCACCGATTTGTGTAATCTTTGTTTTCAAATTTTAGTTGTGATAGAATAGCTCGTGCATGGTGCCTTATTTATACGCAAGGTGATACTAGTTCTCTGAGACCATGCATGTGAATGACACTATTTACACCTACTATTGGTGTATGATACTATTGGTTATGATTACCCTTTTTATAATACTGTTAAAGAAGAGATACTATTTGATGAATTGTAATTGAAATGAAATTGTAACAAGACGTAGTATTTGAATAATTTCCAAAGGTGTAGGACCTTAGATGTAAGAATGAAATGATGGTGTTAGCTCATTTATTTTGAATTCCTTTCTACTGATTTACCTAGATAGTATTTTGCATTTTTGAGTTTTGAGGAAATGAAACGTCAAGTTATATTGTTGGTTTAGTAAAGTCTAAATATTGGCTCATTTATATTTTATTTATTGAAGTATGAACGGGTTCATAAAATCATATAGTCGTGCGACTTTGCTTTGCGCGGCGTAAAAATAAAATATGATTTTTATTGTTACGCGATCTCTAAAGTACCCCTTTTTGATCCGTAAACAAAATGACGATTTATGCGCGTTATTATAACTCTTAACTAGCGCAAAATGTGGTATGCCGCTTGAAAGATAACTCTTATTGGAAAAGTAACGGTACATTTGAAATGACTTGCGATACATACTCTGCATAAAGGAACAAAAAGTTCTTTATTTTTCCGAGGTGCTACATCCGCCCCATGTTATGCGATTTCGTCCCGAAATCAAGACGTTGTGGTAGATCGCGGATTTGTGAATAGGTGAGGGTATTTTTCCCTGAATTGGTCTTCGCGTTCCCAAGTGTACTCTGGACCTCTTCGTGCGTTCCAACGGACTTTAACGATGGGTATACGGCTTCGCTTGAGTTGCTTGACCTCGCGGTCCATAATCTCTACGGGTTCTTCAACGAAATTGAGTTTGTCGTCGAGTTGGATTTCCTCCAGAGGAATAACGAGTGTGTCATCGGACAAACATTTCTTTAGGTTACAAACGTGAAACACATTGTGTACTCGACTAAGTTCTTGAGGTAATTCCAAACGGTAAGCTACTGGACCAATCCTTTCTATGATTCTAAAGGGTCCAATATAACGAGGGTTCAACTTTCTACGTTTCCCAAATCGCATTACACCTTTCCAGGGCGTGACCTTGAGCATAACCTTATCTCCAACTTCAAACTCAAGGGGCCTACGCCTCTTGTCAGCATAGCTCTTTTGTCGATCACGTGCCGCTTGCATGCGATCCCTAATCTTGAAAATCTTTTCCGTAGTCTCGTGAATAATCTCTGGTCCGGTAAGTTGTGCTTCTCCAACTTCAGCCCAACAAACAGGCGATCGACACTTCCTACCGTAAAGTGCTTCGAACGGTGCAACTTTAATGCTCGTGTGATAACTATTATTGTACGAAAATTCTACTAGGGGTAAATGCCTATCCCAACTGACTCGCGTGTTCTTACACCTTTTTATATATAAATAAACATAAACATATATAAATATATAACAAGGATCAGGACCC
>BQNB010010797.1:0-80977 GCA_026074375.1 Tanacetum coccineum | reverse complement strand
ACCCCATTCATAAGAAAATCAGTCCACATTGCAACCACTATGTAAAACCCGAGACAAAAATGGAATATCAAGAACAATGCCTTATGTGCGTCATATATGCAACAACTTTTTTGTTGGATCCTACGTCTTTATATTTGTAAAGCCTGTTTCCTTTGTAGTATCAATATTTTCACATGTTTGAAAGAAAAAGTAAGTTAAATCGGCTTATAACTGCAATCCAGTCAAAAACTGATTTCAAGAACAATACCTTATATGCACCGTCTACTGCTACTACTTTCAACGGATGCCAATCCAGGTCCATTAGTTTGTCTTGCTAAAGAGCACATAGTTCAGACGCCTTGATCTGAGCTTCCTCAGCGTCAAACTTCTCGTAGCATGCATCCTGGAAGGCTTTCAGATCAATTTCCCCCATTCTTTTAACGCCAATGTTAAAACGTCCCCTGGGCATATCTTGTAGGACCTGAAAACAATGGAATCGTTTAATAACCAAGTACACTACACGAAGCATGAGCCACAACACACATGTTGAAATGGTTCAATTCCATTTATGGGTGAAAATGGGCCAGGTCGGATTCGATTGACCCACAAACACTAGTTTGTCCATTCCTTAAAAGATTTATATAAATAGTTAATGTGATGAGTATAACTAGTAGAAAGCATGATTCCAATATAGACCCAAAACTTTGGAAAAAAAGGATGCACGAGGTTGTATGCCTAAATATAGACTTTAAGCGACTTCCAATCTCATAGATAGGTTCCATTTGTAGGACATTAGAAAAGAGTACCTTAATCAAATCTTTCCGAGCATCAATCCTTTGGCGTTCATTAATGAGAAGAGTTTGATTCATATTCTCAAGGTCACCGATTTCTTCCATTCTTGCTTCTAGTTCATCATTCATCTTATTTATAAACTCCCGAACATCATCATCCCCAAGATGTTTCGTCACTTGCAGTCTCCCTTTTAGTTGTTCAATTTCCATTTCCAGTTTCTGCTTAGCAGCTAGCTGTCTCTCTAACATCATTTCCATTTCTATTTTCTTCAAAGCTTCCTCCTTCTCTGTCTGTTTATTAAACATCATTGTACATAAGAGACTAAAAAGACAATAATAATACACAGAGGTGGCATGAAGAGAATATTGGCTAATAGGTCAAAATGGGCAAAGTGGGGATACACTCTTTGTCTAAAGAGTATAACTTCAAATCTTCTTCTTTATACATAAAATGGTTTAAAAGGCCTAACTATTAAAAATACAATTCAGGAGACTTCGAGTCATAGTCACATAATTCGCTACAGTAGCCACGAATTGCTATCCGGTTCGTTCGATCCAAAACAGGGTACGAAATACATGGTTTATAGCAGCAAACTCACTCTCATCAGCTTTTTTCTGCTCTACGGAAGCCATTGACATTCATTAAATCACCACAAACCACACATTCCTTAAGTAGTGTTTGTCTAATTTTTATTTGATAGGCTTATTGAAGATCTTATAAGCTCATTTATTGAGCTTATCCACTTGAGGTTATGATATCATAAAGTCCATAAGCTCAAGTGAATAATTTCCTAAGCCCGAAAAATTAGGCTTATGACTTGTGAGATTTTCATTAAGCTCATCAAATAAGACAAACAAACCCTTTCTGCAAATGCGTTTGGTAGCAAGCTGCTCAAGCACTAAGCAATACGTTTACTGGCAAAAATAGTGGCTTATTATTCTGCCCACCGACGAGAATACCAAATACTGTAAATAGACTATTCTAGCTTTCCGTAAAGACTTGGTCTATACATTGATTTAGTAATGATATTAATGTTTATCAAACACAACATAATCCAATCATCAACTCAAACAAAACCAAACTTGTTATTATATTCTAACACATATAATTCGGAACATCAACTTAAACATATTTCAAAACATCTATTAAGGATGTGTTTGTTTAAGGTTATTTACGGGCTTTTCTGTTTTCGGCTTACGTTTTATAAGGCCCCGTTTTTTGCTTATTTTGGGACTTATTTATATATGTTTATTACTCACAATCTTATGTAAGGCAACAAGTTTCAAACTAAAGCCAAAATTTAAGCTTATGAAAACAGGCAAACTCATAAGCCCATCAATAAGGGGGCATTTGGATTAGATTGTTTTGAGGTTTTTTTTAAATCAATATGCGATAAGCTTTCTTAGCACTTCAAAAACTTATCATGTAGTTCCTTCTCTTATCTCCAACATTCAATGAACCAAGACACTCCCTTAGAACCACATTATGACTGGCCATATTAGCAAGGATACCATAAGTTCTTGTCTTGGTCATTTATTGTCCAAATGGTTCATTTTTGAATCTTTTCATGAAGTAACAAGCGTACTCTAAATGTTTTTTGTGTGTGCCCCCAATAGGCTCACACACTTCTAGTTGTGTATTGCGTATCCAACTAACATAACCCAACAGAACATTAATGGAAATTTGTAGGACATCAGAAAGGAGTACCTTATTTAACTCTTTTCGAGCTTGCAGCTCATCATTCCTTTGGCGTTCCATCACGATAAGAGCTTGATTCATTTCCTCAATGTCACCGATTTCTTCCATTTTTGCTTCCAGATCACCATTCATCTTATTTATAAGCTCCTGAACATCATCATCCCCAAGATGTTTCATCACTTGCATGGTCGCTTTTAGTTCTTCAATTTGCATTTCCAGTTTCTGCTTTGCAGCTAGCTGTCTCTCTAACATCATTTCCATTTCCACTTTCTTCAAAGCTTCCTCCTTCTCTCTCTGTTTATTAAACATCATTGAATATTGGCTAATAAGTCAAAATGGGCAAAGTTGGGTACAGGTAGGGAAACACTTTGTCTAAAGCGTATAACCGTAATTATAATAGTTGGCGTGTTTAAAAGGCCTAACTATTAAAAATACAATTCGGGAGATTTCGAGTTTAGACCCATTCGCTCTTGCGCTAATTTCCTAATTTTTGCACGTTTGACCATATAAAAACTACAAATAACCCAATATGACCCATTCATAGGTTAAAGGGGTCGACATTGCCACCTCTAAGACTACATTGCTATAGCTATACTTCAGCAGATTTACCTTTTGCTCTTCAACCAGCCTCAACACTCTCATCAGCTTTTTTCTGCTCTACGGAAGCCATTGACATTCATTAAATCACCACAAACCACACATTCCTTAAGTAGTGTTTGTCTAATTTTTATTTGATAGGCTTATTGAAGATCTTATAAGCTCATTTATTGAGCTTATCCACTTGAGGTTATGATATCATAAAGTCCATAAGCTCAAGTGAATAATTTCCTAAGCCCGAAAGATTAGGCTTATGACTTATGAGATTTTCATTAAGATCATCAAATAAGATGAACAATTCCTTAATTTCTGCAAATGCGTTTGGTTGAAAGCTGTTCAAGCACTAACCAATACGTTTACTAACCAAAAATAGCGGCTTGTCATTCTGCCCACCGACGAGAATATCAAATACTGTAAATAGACTATTCTAGCTTTCCGTAAAGACTTGGTCTATACATTGATTTAGTAATGATATTAATGTTTATCAAATACAACATAATCCAATCATCAACTCAAACAAAACCAAACTTGTTATTATATCTAAACACATATAATTCGGAACATCAACTTAAACATATTTCAAAACATCTATTAAGGGGGTGTTTGTTTAAGGTTATTTATGGGCTTCTCCGTTTTCGGCTTATGTTTTATAAGGCCCCGTTTTTTGCTTATTTTGGGACTTATTTATATAAGTTTATTATGTCACAACAATCTTATATAAGGCAACAAGTTTCAAACTAAGCCAAAATTTAAGCTTCTAAAAACAGGAAAACTCATAAGCCCATCAATAAGGGGGCGTTTGGATTAGATTGTTTTGAGGTTATTCAAAAATGGAAAAGCTCACTAGCCCATTTTTTTTCCGGTTTATCAGGTTAATCTTTTGGACTTCTATTTAAGTCCATAAGCTCAACTTCATAATCTCAAAAGCCTAAAAAATGGGCTACAAGCTTTTCCAATTTCAAATAAGCTAATCCAAACACCCCCTAAGCTTAAACAAACACTACGACACAATGAGTTAATCTAACATAATAAGCTTATATGTTTTCAGCAGCTTATGTTTCATAAGCCCCATTTTTTTGGACTTATCATATAAGTTTATAACTATGTCATTAAAAAACCAACAAAAAAATAGAACTTATGAAATATAAGCTAATAAGCCCATAAATAAGCTTAAATAAGCACAATTTTCAAAACAAAATTTATACCTTGTGCTGTAAAATTGAAAAAATGCTCTAAAACCCTCATAAAATGTTATGAACACGTGTTATGCTCATAACGTGACATGTGTCACTTTTTTTTACATTATAAACTGATTCTTTTTTAGCAAAATATAAACTGATAAATAACGCGTGTGCCCATCACGTGATTGGAAGCAATTCTTCGTACTGTAGTAAGGAACAAACATGAAATCTGACTAAATCATAAGGAGCACGGTGTATTTTACTCAAAAAATAATCAAAGCGTATAGGGTTAAAGAGTAGGAACCGGACCGAGGAACCGTAACGGTATAGACTAAGAACCGGACCGTATATTAGAACCATGATCTGTTTTTTTATTCCTAAAATTTTAAATTTTCGATTCTTGGGACGGTTCAGGACGGAACCGTCCGTTTCCGCCTTTCCGGTACTTTCCCGAAAAGAACTACTCTTTTGAAAATATGAAATTTTATGGAGTTTGTTTGGGACATTATGTACATATAGACGCGTTTGGGACCTTTATAGAACTTTATTGTCAAGTTAACTTGTGGAGGCGTTGCTTTGCGCCCAAGATTGGATAAGAAAGGAGATAATGGAAATAAATGTGGATGAAAATGAAGATCGTTTGAATGAAGGCGAGGTTGTTAAATAAATGGAAGAAGCGGTACGAAATTATAAAGGCAAACAAGTGATGAAGCATTAAGCATTTTTGGAGGTTTTGGAACACAAATGCGAGTTTTTGATACTTTTGAGCAATCATAAACTAATATTTTTCACATTTTGTGTTTTTGTTTATGTTATTTTGAACTATTGAATTATTGAAACGATTTGAATTTTTTGAGACAATTTTGTGTGTGTTTGTATTGTTATAGAAAATGATTTTTTTAACACTTTGATTCTCGTCGGGAATTACAGAAAAGTCCTGTACCAGAACCGAGCACCGTACCGGAACCGAACCGAAGAACTTGAGACGGTCTTCGGTTCAATATTTTCTTTATTTTCGGTTCTGGGTTTTTCGATTCCGATTCCGGTTCGATCCGATTCCAGTACCATGAACACCCCTATTAATGAGTCATTTCACATCCTTTAACTCAATCACAAGAATAAAATATATTATGACATATGATTTATGATCACGTAGAAGCTACGTTTAAATAATGAGTTAAGATCAAAAGAGAAACAAAAATAAGATGAAAAGTAAGAAGAAAGCAAAACCGCATATTTTAAACGAACTAATAAAAATAGATGCATATCCTTTTAATTTTTTTCTCCTTATTCGAAATTCGTGGTTGAAACTTCTTCTCATTTTCTTCATCTTATTTTCTCGTATCAATAAATCCCTTCCATTAAACAATAAGAAATACTTTATTATACGTGAAAAGTTAACAACATGTTAGGAACTAATTATTCGGATTCACTTAGATATGATGATAGCACGGACGAAATTATGAGACATATTGATCAGCGTTTATATAAAAATTTACAAAACTAGATACACAATTTTGATGAATCGAGTGTATTTATGAAAAATTGAAGTTTTACCAAAGATTAACATTACGTCACGAAACTTCGTGAGGGTCCCAAGACTCACCCTGATTCCGTCTCCGGATAATGGGTCATATCTAACCTATATATGTTTGACAAATTAAAAGAACATAAAAAACATAAATATAGCACATGATAATTGATAATCAAAGATATTATTATGACTAGACATTTTACAAACTCAAATTCTTTTAAAAAAACTATTATGAGTATCTTCTTAAAAAGATGTTATGAATTTCGCAAACTTTAAGGGTATTACTTATCATAAATATGTATCCTGGACTAAATTATCACACACACTGCCCTTCAAAAAAAAACTATCACACAAACTTCATAAGATATCATGACACATGAGATTGTATGCGGTCGATGTTTCAATCAGTTTTTTGTTTTACTATGAGTAGTGGCTTCAATAACATACGTGGCTCATTAGTTTTATGTGGCATCAAGTTGTTTGCAAGTTACTGTATCGATTGGTGAATTAGTTGGTGTAAGTTAGATGTGTCGTGGGTTAACCAACGAGTCATTGATTGTGTTTCTTTTGTTTTTTTTAATTAGTTTTGTGGTGGGTTTGTGTTTTTAATTGGGTATGGTGGGTCGCGAAACGTAAGTTAGATGCTAGTTACTAAAGAGAGTATTTTCAAGTGTGTTAGTTGCAAGTTAAATGAAGAAAAACTAATGTGACACTCATGTAACAGTATATTGTACCTAGTGCTCTAAAGATGTTATAACATATGGTACAATAAGATAAACAAGATTTGTTTATGGGTAGTGATTTGCACAGTCCCAAAATTTATTAGGACACTCTTATCTATGCTTTAAGTGGTTTGTATAAAATTTACACTGTGCTTTATCTGCTTATACTTATACTGTGAGTGTATCAAGTAGTTGAGTGTCCTCAATCACATTACTTTGTTTATGCATAAAGTGTCACGACTGAGTCATGACACTTTATTTATAGCAAGTATGCCACCTTAACAAATCAATCATTTTTATAGCACTCACAAACAAACCTTACGCATGGATCAGCCAAAACATCAATTTCAATCGTAACATTTTATTTATTTTTCATTTTTAAAACCAATTGATTTTTTATTTAGATTCATATATAAAACTTACATATTAAATAAATCATATGGGTGTCTTTACTTCTCAACACACACCAATCTTAAATATTCAATTGGGTCACTAACTCAATTAATTAATAAATCTATTCGTTCATATCGTGAGAAGCCAGAATAGGTGTTGGCTTTGGCGCGGGTGGATCTTGGTATCGTTCGGCGATGTGCTACATAGGACGGCGCCGACGATTCTCCCAGAGCTTTTACAAGTTACCTTTAAACTTCAACGCTCGTTCTATCCTAATCACACCTAACTTCAAATTTTATATTTAAGTTCACCCGTATTATATTTCTGGTTAGAGAGACATGTCAATAGAGATGCATGCAGTTATAGTGCCACCTCAAGAAACTACTCTTTTAGGGTAACATGTTGGATAGAATGTCATCGCATTGGGTCGAGTTTGGTATGCAAATAAATAGTTATGTAGTAAACCATCAAGATCGTTCATCAAAGGCCATTCGGGCACTCACTTGTAATAAGTTGTTAATGTTAGTTGTTCCTTGTTTAGGCATAAGAGCGAAAAGTGGAGCTTAAGCATTCCATATCCATAAAATTCTTTCACAAGAAGCAAATACTTTTTCGTACTAATGCACGTAAGAGCACGTATGTTTGATTATATTAATCTAATAAAAAGAAGGTGGAAGCAGCATAAGGAAAGGGGCGAGAATGCCAAGTAGATTACTGGTTAAAGCCTTACACTACAGTCTGCAAAGGTCCTAATATTACAGTAGTTCAGAATTCATAAGTTTGCATACACAAATAGCGACTGAGGGAGAATAGAGATTCACTACTGAAATTCACAATGATTGTCATCTGAAACCACCAGCTTTGCCATCTGCGTCAAAGAACAGAGAACTCATTGTTAAATATAATTACAAAATTCATGATATTTCAACAAGAGGTTTTGTACATACATTCTAAGCATTTTTTGACCTGATTTATTTTTTATGTAAATTATAGCAAAATTGTACGGGTTAAAATACAACCCGCATAGGACCTCATTTATAGTGTACAGATGAAATTAAATAAATGTACTTGTGCACAAAGTAAATAGTAGAAGCTCCTTTTGACTTTCAAAGCTTCTCGACATTCTATTGATTTTGTAAAAAGTAACAGTTCACCACTTGCATAGAACAGTCAAGATCAAAGGCTGGTTTAAAACGCTAGCAATATGTTGATTGATAAATAAGCAAGAAAAATTTAACATGACTGAGCTGAGAGGCTTGTGCACCCTCCTATCGCAGATGGCCCAACATACTAGTAGTGGCAAGATGAGCAAGTTGGGAAAACAGGTCTGGGACAATTTCACACAAGTCGGAACAGTCTCGTTGGCAATACAGAAAAATAGGATAAGCTTTAAAAAGCAATGTCCGCTACATACAGCGTGAATTACTAAAGATTATGTTGCATGTAGGTCTACTGGGAAATGTGAATAATCACAAAAATAGAATAAGCTTAAAAGTAATTTGGACAAATAGGATAAGCTTTAAAGTATTTTGGACAAACCTTATCATCTTTTGCGCTTAAGCTTCTACAAATTCTTTGTAGCCAATAATAGCTTCCTTCAATGTAGCTTTTCTATTATCTTTAAAGTTCCAAAGCTCATTAACCACATATTCACCAGGGTAATATCCGTTCATCTCTTTGCATGCAGTAACCACTGCATCAAAGACACCAGTCCCCCATTCCGCCTTAAGACCTTTAAGCAATTCATCATCTTCATTGATCACTTCCTGCATTGTGAACATGAGTACATTCTTAAAATGCATATATCCCAGAACTTGAACAAATTATGAAAAGCTCATAGATTACATAATAATACTATTACAATAAAAAATTTCAAAAAGGGTTGGCTTACAAACCCACAACGGTTTAAGGGGTTTTTATTAAACAAGTAATGTGTTAAATACAATTACATAAACTACAGTGTTGCAAGAATATAACATTTTAGCAAAATAATCTTAAAGGTCGCATGCTTTTAATGATTTAATCTAGTTAGGTGGTATCCCATTTGACTAGGATCTTTTTAAAGAATTATTTGATCTGACCTGTTTGAGAAAGAATATAACCAAATTACCCCATTCATAAGAAAATCAGTCCACATTGCAACCACTATGTAAAACCCGAGTCAAAAATGGAATATCAAGAACAATGCCTTATGTGCATCATATATGCAACAACTTTTTTGCTGGATCCTACGTCTTTATATTTGTAAAGCCTGTTTCCTTTGTAGTATCAATATTTTCACATGTTTGAAATAAAAAGTAAGTTAAATCGGCTTATAACTGCAATCCAGTCAAAAACTGATTTCAAGAACAATACCTTATATGCACCGTCTATTGCTACTACTTTCAACGGATGCCAGTCCAGGTCCTTTAGTTTGTCTTGCCAAAGAGCACATTGTTCGACGCCTTGATCTGAGCTTCTCATGGTCAAACTTCTGTAGCATGCATCTGGGAAGGCTTTCAGATCAATTTTCCCCATTCTTTTAACGCCAATGTTTTGAACGTCCTGGGCATATCTTGTAGGACCTGAAAACAATGGAATCGTTTAATAACCAAGTACACTACACGAAGTATGAGCCACAACCCACAGGTTGAAGTGGTTTAATTCCATTTATGGGTGAAAATAGGCCAGGTCGGGGTTCGATTGACTCACAAACACTAGTTTGTCTATTCCTTAAAAGATTTATATAAATAGTTAATGTGATGAGTATAACTAGTAGAAAGCATGATTCCGATATATACCCAAAACTTTGGTAGAAAAATAGATGCACGAGGGTGTATGCAAAATTAGACTTTAAGCGACTTCAATCTCTTAGATTGGTTCCATGTTAGCTCTATAACTTTTTTCTCTCAACACATCATAAGGTAAAAGGTCATATCGATACTTATAATTGGCCATGGTTTTTAACATTGAACATTAATGGAAATCTAGTAGGACATTAGAAAAAGAGTATCTTTAATCAATCTTTCCGAGCATCAATCTTTTGGGCGTTCATTCATGAGAAGAGTTTGATTCATATCCTCAAGGTCAGCCATTTCATCCATTCTTGCTTCCATTTCATCATTCATCTTATTTATAAGCTCCATAACATCATCATCCCCAAGATGTTTCCTCACTTGCAGGCTCCCTTTTAGTTGTTCAATTTCCATTTCCAGTTTCTGCTTAGCAGCTAGCTGTCTCTCTAACATCATTTCCATTTCCATTTTCTTCAGGCTGCATGAAGAGAATATTGGCTAATAGGTCAAAATGGGCAAAGTGGGGATACACTCTTTGTCTAAAGAGTATAACTGTAACATAATAGTTGGCGTGTTGAATTTAAATTCAAATCTTCTTCTTTATACATAAAATGGTTTAAAATGCCTAACTATTAAAAATACAATTCGGGAGACTTCGAGTCATAGTCACATAATTCGCTACAGTAGCCACGAATTGCGATCCAGAATGTCATTGAATTCCGAATCTAAAGAGAGCGATTCACGTTCTAGTTATTTTCGATTCGTGTTCCGGTTAAAACCGATTCACGTTCCAGTTATTTTCTAAGGTATTTTGGGTGGAGAAGAAGATGTCATGCGGAGAGAGATGAAGTTAAAAAATTAAAATAAGTGTGTATCATACACGAATTTAAAAGCCATAAAAGCCATTCAAAAGTTAATACACAATGAATAGAATTAAATGAAATTAATACATACAAATGAATAAAATTGTAACAACTTATTTTAATCAATGTGATTTAATAGGCCAATTAAAAAAATGTAAAAGTCTCATTAAAAAAACTATAACATTATAATCAATGCTATTATGGTGGAATTACAACTTTTATGATCAATGCTTAAGTTACAAAATAACACACATATATAGGCATACATACACACTTGATTCACATATATATGCACACACGATTCACATGAAATTCAGATTTGATTAACTTTTATTTGTGCATCTACACACACGATTCACATGAAATCATATATCTCATCAACTTGTATTCAACACTAATATTGTTTTTATTATGATTTGTAATCACATGTATAACTTGCTGCAGAAGGTAGATTGTGCATACTAGCTTCATGTCAGTTTTGGTTTCCAATAATCAAGGAATAGTCCAAAGTAAATCTTGAACCATAACATGTATATTATCTTTGGAAGATTTAAGAAAAAAAAGAATAGGTAATCAAACATTCGTGTTATTAATTCCATATGTTTTTTAACCGTTTATGCATTCAATTCGTGATGAGTTACCTAACTCCATGCATGCATAGATAAATGTTGAAGCAGTCCCAAGAGTTAAAGCAAAACATACACTACGACTATCATTTTCCGCCTCTAGGTATGTTTACACATGTTTCTGTTTTTATGTTTGATTCAATGTATTAACTTTTGACCTTTTTTTCAGCGACAGTTCTCTCTTTGCTGAATAAGAGAAATTGATGTACAATCTGCTTCAAAAGCACTGATTCGCAATATGCTAAAGAAATTTGTTGGGAATTAAGTGCCTTCTACAAACTTATTGCGTTGGTTCAAGTTTGTGTGTGATAAGATTAGAGAAAACTAAGTCATTAGCACTGCTAGTGTAATAGTTAGTGCTGTCAGCACAAAGTGTTAGTACTGTCAGTTTATTATTACTGTTAGTTATATAGTTAGTACTAATAGTTAGTACTGCTTATGTGATATGCATGAGATATATTAGGAATAGATATGCATGATCATGTAACGCGTTTTGTAAGCCCATTAGGGTTTCCTTGGTGTATAAAAGGAACCCTACGACATAGATCTAGATATCAAGTTTTATATAGTTTTCATAGCAAATATAGTTAGTATTCATAGTTTCAAGGTTATTCTGTAACTTTGATTGTGTTTAATATATTGAAAGTTTAGCAAGATCTTGTTTTACTGTTTCATTGTTCTTCTTAGTATTACAAGCTAGATTCTGCATAGTTTGTAGTATTTACAATCTTAGTTTCTACTATAGTTGTTTTGGATCTATCCAACACAACTAAGCTTTAACAAGCTAAGTAAGATCTATTCAAAAGGGATCAACAAGTGGTATCAGAGCTTGTTGAGAAACTTTGAATAAGAAGAACAATGTATCTTCACAAGATCTCATATTCAAAGAGAAGATGGAATCACAATTAGAAACTACCCAAACAGTGTATGCACTAAAACTTCCTATGCTCAAAACAGGAGACGATGATCTCTGGAGCATGAGAATGGAGCAATATCTTACTCACATTGATTATGCTCTTTGGGAGGTTATTGTGAATGGTGATGCACATGCTATTGCATTAGCTAGTGCTGGTACTGAAGGTCCCATTCCTCCTAAAATGGATGAACAAAAGCTAGCAAGAAAGAATGAATTGAAAGCAAAAAGCACTATGTTGTTGGCCATTCCTGATGAGCACCTATTGAAGTCTCATGGAATCAAGGATGTAATGACCTTATGGGAAGCAATTAAGGCTAGGTTTTGAGGCAACAAAGAATCAAAGAAAATGCAGAAAACCATTCTAAAGCAACAATATAAGAATTTTGCCGCATCAAGATCTGAATGACTAGATAAAACCTATGATAGGTTTCAGAAACTGATCAGCCAATTCGAAATTCATGGTGAAGTTATCTCTCAGGAAGATGCAAATCTGAAGTTGCTGAGTGGTCTACCATTAGCTTTGAACAATATTGCTTTAATCATGAGCAATAAATCTGATCTAGACACATTGAGCATGGATGATTTGTATAATAATATGAAGGTGTATGAATCTGAGATTAAAGGCCAATCAAGCTCAAGCTCAAACTCTCAGAATGTGGCTTTTGTATCTTCAGAAAACACTAGCAGTACTAATGAAGCAGTTAATACTGCTCATGAAGTTTCTACTGCTAGTTCACAGGGACAAGCTTCTTCCTTAACTTATGCTAATGATGTCATGTTTTCATTATTTGCTAATCAATCTAATGGTCTACAGTTGGACAATGAAGATCTAGAGCAGATTGATACTGATGATCTTGAAGAGATGGATCTCAAATGGCAGGTGTCCATGCTTACCATGAGGGTGAAAAGATTCTTAAAGAAGACAGGAAGGAATCTGAATTTCAATGGCAAAGAAACTGTTGGCTTTGATAAGACAAAGGTTGAATGTTACAACTGCCACAAGAGAGGTCACTTTGCTAGAGAATGCAGGGCACCAAGGAATCAGGGGAATAGAAATAGAGATGCTCCAAGAAGGAATGCACCAGTGGATACATCTACTACAAATGCCTTGGTTGTTCAAGATGAGATAGGTGGTTATGATTGGAGCTTTCAGGCTGAAGAAGGCATCATAAACTTTGCTCCAATGGCTTATACATCCTAAGGTTCATCAAGTTCAAACTCTGAGGTACATACTTGCTCTAAAGATAGCTTAAAATCATATGAAACTCTTCAAAAACAGTATGATCAACAACGTGTAGCTCTTAATTAATCTAATCTAGAAATTATAGGTTATCAAATAGGATTAGAATCATTAGAAGCTAGGATAGTTGTTCATGAAAAGAATGAAGCTGTTTATGAAGAAGATATTGCATTTTTAAAGTATGATGTCCAAGTGAAAGATATTTCTATCAAAGACCTTAAAAATCAGTTAGAAGAAGCTTTAAAAGAGAAAGATGATTTGAAACTTAAACTAGAAAAATTTGAAGAATCATCAAAGAATCTAACTAAACTGATAAATAGTCAAATAAGTGCTAAAGACAAAGCTGGTCTTGGTTACGATAGTCAAATAAATGAGAGTAAAGTGGTTCATAGTGTGTTTAATAGTAGAGAAAGTGATGTGGATGATAGTCTAGTAAATGATAGATTTAAAACAGGTGAAGGGTTTCATGCAGTTCCCCCTCCCTACACTGGGAACTACATGCCCTCAAGACCTGACTTATCCTTTGCTGGGTTAGATGATTCTGTCTATAAGACTAAAGTGATTGAAATTGAAACTAGTATATCTAAGACTAGTAAGAATATTTTAGAAAAACCTAAAACTGTTAGGCCTAGTGCTCCTATCATTGAAGATTGAGACACTGATAGTGATAATGATAGTGTGTTTAGACCTAAAACTGATCAGACAAAACCAAAGTTTATAAAAATCAATTTTGTCAAATCTGATGAGAATGTAAAATCTGTTAATAAGGAAAACATACATAAGAAAGTAGAGTATCCCAGGAAAAGTCAAAGTCCTAGGGGAAATAGAAGAAACTGGAATGGAATGATGACTCAGAAACTAGGGAATGGTTTTGAGTTTATAAAGAAAGCAAGTTTTGTATGTAGGAGTTTCAACCATTTAATTAAAGACGGTGATTTTCATGACAATAAAATGGTAGAAAAACTTGTGTTGAATAATAAGGGAAAGGTTACTGGTCAAAGAGAAATTAGACCAATATGGAACAATGTTTAGAGGGTGAACCACCAAAATAAATTGACTCACCCACATACTAAAAGGAATTTTGTTCCAACAGCAGTTACAACAAAGTTAGGAGAAGTACTAGTTAATGCTGCTAAGAAAAACTCTTCAAGAGCAGCATCATCAATTAGTACTGCCAGGCCTGTTAATATTGTTGCCCCTAAATCAAAAGTGAATGATGCACTACCCAAAACATATTCTTATTTTAAAGCACATTCACCAGTAAGAAGGGCTTTTAACCAAAAATCAGCAGCTAAAACCTATAATCTTAATGAAAAGGTTAAAACTGCTAGGGTTAACAATGTAACTACTGCTGGGCCAAAAGCAGTAGTTAGTGCTGCTGTGGGATATGGGGAAAATACTGTTAAGTCTTCAGCATGCTAGATTTGGAGACCAACAGGAAATGTTATTGACCATACCTCCAAAGACAGTGGATCATACATGTTTAAAAGATTTGACTATGTTGATCTATAAGGCAGACTCAAGTCAGTAATTGCTTGGGTCCCCAAGAGATACTAATTCTCTCATTTTGAGTGCAGGGTTATCCACAATATACTTTACAGGATCAAGGGATTTTTAACAGTGGATGCTCTAGGCATATGACTGGAAACAAGTCCTTTCCTACAGATTATCAAGAGATTGATGGTGGATTTTTTACATTTAGAGGAAGTCCTAAAGGAGGTAAAATTACTGGAAAAGGTAAAATTAGGACTGGGAAATTAGACTTTGAAGATGTATACTTTGTAAAGGAACTTAAGTTTAATCTTTTCTCTGTCTCACAAATGTGTGACAAGAAAAATAGTGTTCTTTTCACTGAGACTGAATGTCTTGTTCTATCTCCTGACTTTAAGCTACTTGATGAAAGTCAAGTCTTGCTTAAAGTTCCCAGACAAAACAACATGTACAGTTTTGATCTAAAGAATGTTGTTCCTTCAGGAGGTTTGACTTGTTTATTTGCAAAGGCTACAATAGATGAGTCTAATTTATGGCATAGGAGGCTTGGTCATATAAACTTTAAAACTATGAATAAACTTGTGAAGGGAAACCTTGTTAGAGGTTTGCCTTTAAAGCTTTTTGAAAATGACCATACTTGTGTTGCTTGTCAGAAGGAAAAGCAACACAAAGCTTCTTGTAAGACCAAGCTTGTGAGCTTTATAAGCCAACCCTTACAAATGTTGCATATGGACTTATTTAGGCCAACATCTGTAAGGAGTATCAATCGCCTTATTGTCACTGATGACTATAGTAGGTTTAGTTGGGTTTTCTTTTTGGCCACTAAGGATGAGACTAGTGGGATCCTTAAAATTTTTATTACTGCCATAGAAAACTAAATAAATCATAAGGTTAAAATCATCAGATGTGACAATGGAACTGAGTTTAAAAATAATGACATGAATCAGTTCTATGGGTTGAAAGGGATTAAGAGGGAGTTTAGTGTGGCCAGAACTCCAAAACAAAATGGAGTTGGTGAAAGAAAGAATAGGACACTAATAGAGGCAGCTAGGACTATGTTAGCAGATTCATTATTACCTACTACATTTTGGACTGAAGCAGTTAGTACTGCTTGTTATGTTCAGAATAGGGTTTTAGTTACCAAGCCTTACAACAAGACACCTTATGAACTATTACATGGTAGACCACGTAGTATAAGTTTTATGAGACCTTTTGGGTGTCCTGTGACTATTCTTAATACCTTAGATCCCCTAGGCAAATTTGATGGGAAGGCTGGTGAGGGGTTCTTTGTTGGATACTCTATAAATAGCAAAGCTTTTAGGGTATTTAACACTAGAACTAGGAAGGTAGAGGAAAACCTAAACATAATCTTTCTTGAAAACAAACCCAATGTTGCAGGGATGTGACAAATGGCTATTTGATGTGAATTTACTAACAAACTCTATGGGGATTATGAGCCTAGTTACTGCACGGGAATCAAACTAATAAGATAATGCCAGGTATAAGGATAATGTTGTTGCAGTACCGACTAAAACATTATATTTCTGCTATACCTCATTACTTTATGATAGTCCAAGAGCTTAACGGATGCAGTTGCTGATGATGCTGGGTAAAAAGACTATGATAGAACTTAGCAAATTACAGGTGAAAGAAATGTTCAGAGAAGGAAGGAGGAGCTTCAAATAAAGAAGATGACCAGAATGTGCAAGATTTCAGAGCTGCATTAGATAATTTACTTGTTCAACAAAAGGAAGGTTATGCTAACAACACTAATAGAGATAGTACTGTTAATCCATCTGTTAGTACTACTGGGCAAAGTTTTACTAATACTGACGATCTTCCTACTGATCCTCTTATGCCTGATTTGGAGAATACTGCTAATCTTTTAAATACTGGTATCTTTAGTGGTGCATATGATGATGAAGATGTGGGTGCAGAGGCTGACCTTAACAACTTGGAAACCACCATGAATGTTAATCCTATTCCCACAACCAAAATTCACAAGGATCATCCTAAAGACCAAATCATTGGAGATATAAATTCAGCTACTCAAACAAGGAGGATGACCAAGATTTCTAAAGAACTTGCTATGGTCAGTGACATCAAAAAGCAGAGGAGAACAAATTACAAAGATTATTAAAACTGCTTATTTACCTGTTTTCTCTCATAAATAGAACCCAAGAAGGTGACACAAGCTTTGATAGATCCAAGCTGGATAAAGGCAATGCAAGATGAGTTGCTACAGTTTAGATTGCAGAAGGTTTGGAGATTGGTTAATTTACCCAAAGGCAAGCATGCCATTGGAACAAAATGGGTCTATAGAAATAAGAAAGATAAGAGATGGATAGTAGTTAGAAACAAGGCAAGACTGGTTGCACAAGGTTACACCCAAGAATAATTCATTGATTATGATGAGGGTTTTGCTCCTGTTGCTAGGAGAGAGGCAATCAGGTTATTTTTAGCCTATGCATTATTTATGGGGTTCATTGTGTACCAGATGGATGTGAAGAGTGCCTTTTTATATGGTACTATTGAAGAGGAGGTGTATGTGTGCCAACCTCCTGGTTTTGAAAATCCATAATTCCCTGACAAAGTTTATAAGGTAGAAAAAGCTTTATATGGTCTACATCAAGCTCCTAGAGCCTGGTATGAGACCTTGTCTACCTACTTATTAGAAAATAGATTTAGAAGAGGGATCATTGATAAGACTTTTTTATCAAGAAGAACCAAGGTGATATCCTGTTAGTGTAGGTGTATGTAGATGACATCATATTGGGTCTACTAAGAAGTCTTTATGTACAGAGTTTGAAAGTTTGATGCACAAGAAGTTCCAGATGAGTTCTATGGGGGAGCTCACTTTCTTTTTAGGGTTACAGGTCATGCAGAGAGATGATGGAATCTTCATTAGCCAAGACAAGTATGTGGTTGATATATTGAAGAAGTTTGATTTTGTCACAATAAAGACAGCAAGCACTCTAATTGAGACTAACAAGGCATTGCTCAAGGATGAAGAAGCTGAGGATGTGGATGTTTACTTATACAGATCAATGATTGGATCATTGATGTACTTAACAGCTTCTAGGCCTGATATAATGTTTGTTGTTTGTGCTTGTGCAAGGTTCCAAGTTACTCCTAAAGTCTCACATCTTCATGCGGTGAAGAGGATCTTTATATACTTGAAAGGTTAACCTAAATTGGGCCTTTGATATCCTAGGGATTCACCATTTGATTTGGAAGCTTTAAGTTAGATAGTGATTATGCTGGAGCTAGTCTTGACAGGAAATCCACAACGGGAGGTTGTTAATTTCTTGGCAAAAGGTTGATTTCATGGCAATATAAAAAGCAAACTATAGTTGCCAACTCCACTACTGAAGCAGAGTATATTGTTGCTGTAAATTGTTGAGGACAAGTTTTATGGATTTAAAATCAAATGCTTGATTATGGGTTCAACTTTATGAACACCAAGATTTACATTGATAATGAAAGTACAATTTGTATTGTGAAAAATCCAGTGTTTCACTCTAAAACCAAGCACATAGTGATTAGGCACCATTTTATCAGAGATTCTTATGAGAAGAAGTTAATTCAAGTAATCAAGATTCACACAGACCACAATGTTACAGATCTTCTCACAAAGACTTTTGATATTGGCAGGTTTAACTTTCTGATTGCTAGCATTGGATTACTTAATCTTTGAAGTATTGTTTGAGGGGAGGTTAAGTAAGATTAGATAAAAGGGAATGTATCATTAAGAAGAAGTAGGTGAAGGGTCAGGAAATACCACTGAACCCCAACACACATCCACAACTGTATCACTATCTAATCTTGAACCAATCATTGTTCTATCATAATCTTAACTAAAAAAGACTCAAAAACCTAGGAAAGCCAAAAGGATCACTGAGATATCTTACTCTAGTGGACCTATTCCCCTTGTAACATATGAGACTGTCATTAAGGAGTGGGAAGACAGAATGGAAATGGCTGCCACTACTGCTTCTAGCTTAGAAGCAGAGCATGACAATGGTAACATCAATAGGACCCAATCCATGGCAACACTTAATGAGTCTTTTCCTCAGGGAACTGATTCAGGTAGTGGTCCAGGTGCTAAGATACCATATTGGGGGTGCAGAAGCTCAAACTAGGTTTAAGGCTGCATCTAAACAGTCCAATGATCCACCTCTCTCAAGAGTTAACATACTTGGAAGTGGGGAGAACAACATGAAACTAAAGGAATTGATGGAATTTTATACCAAATTGTCTGAAAGGGCTCTTGATTTGTGATATAAAAACAGATAGAGTGAATTGGTGAGAAAAAGAAATGAGAGATCGAGTGAGCTGAAAAATAGAAAGAGATTTGTGCGATATAAAGACAGATAGAGTGAATTGGTGAGAAAAGGAAATGAGAGATATTGAGAGATTAAAAACAGAAAGAGAGCTTGTGAGAATCAAAACTGATGATGGAAATGCTTTTTGGAAAGAAATTAGAGTGAATACTGGTGTCTTAAAGTTAATGCTGCTCAGCTTAAACTTAATGCTGCTAAGCTTAAGTTAATGCTGTTAGGCTTAATTTACTACTGCCCGTATTAGTTTATGCTGCTAGGCATACACTTACTACTGTTAGGCATAAGTTAATGCTGCCAGGCCTAACTTGCTACTGCTGGGTTAGTTAATACTGTTAGGCTTAACTTAATGATGCCAGTTCAAGTTAATGTTGTTGAGGGTGATTTTATAAATACTTCGATTAAGGGTTTCAATCACTCATTCATTCGATTTTACACTTAGTTATCCTCTCTAATCATAAACCCTAACTCAATTTCATCTTTAATCATCAAAACCCATCATAATGTCGACCCTAAAGTTTGCTGAAACTTACAATTTGGTTGCGTTTTTGGAGAAACCCGAAGAAAGTAATGGGGTTGAGGAAATTATTGATTTTTTGAATACAAGTTCTGTCTAATATGCGTTAACGGTTAATCCCACCATTTATACTACCTGTATTGAACAGTTCTGGACATCTGCTAAGGCTAAGACAGTTAATGGGGAGAGTCAGATACAAGCCCTAGTAGATAAAAAGAAGGTAATCATCACTGAGATGAGTATAAGGAGTGATCTTAAGTTTGATGATGCTGAAGGAACATATGTCTACCTACTGCTACCATTTTTGCAGAATTGGAAAGAATGGGGTATGAAAATCTTACTCAAAAACTTACATTCTATAAAGCTTATTTTTCATCTAAATGAAAATTTCTTATCCATACCATACTGCAATGCCTTAGTGCTAAGACTACATCCTGGAATGAATTTAGTAGTACTATGGCATCTGCTATCACATGTCTTGCCATAAACAAATTTTTTAACTTCTCTAAGTACAATTTTGACAATATGGTAAAGAACTTGGAGGGTGGGGTAAAATTTCTTATGTATCCAAGGTTTGTGCAAGTCTTCCTAGACAAACAAGTTGAGGGAATGTCCAGACATAAAGGAATTTATGTTATATCTTCCCACACCAAGAAGGTGTTTACTAACATGAAGAGACCAGGAAAGGGTTTTTCTGGAAAGGTCACACCTCTATTTAAAACAATAACGGTTCAAGCTACTGAAGACATGGGTAAAGATTTAGCTGCTCATACTGATTCTCATTCCACACCCATTCATACTCAACCATCTTCATTTAAACCTCAAAAGAAAAAGTCAAGCAGGAAACAGAGGAAGGACAATGGTCCTACAGAGCCTATCCATGATGAGGCTATCAATGAGGATCATGTAGCAACCCCTTCCAGTGATCCACCTCAAAGTGGTGAGGATAAAATGCAACTTACTGAATTGATGGATCTTTGTACCCAATTACAATCAAGAGCTCTTGCGCTGGAGACTACAAAATCTAATCAAGCTTTAGAGATTGAGAGCTTGAAAAGAAGAGTAAAGAGTCTGGAAAAGAGAAGGAAGTCAAAAACACTAGGGTTCGAGAGATTAAGGAAGGTTGGTTCAGTTAGTAGGGTAGAATCCTCTAATGATGTTAGTTTGGGTGCTCAGGAGGATGCATCCAAACAGGGGAGGAAAATTATTGATCTTGATGCTGATGCAGAAGTAACTTTGGTGGATGAGACTCAAGAGATGAATAATGACAACCTGATGTTTGATACAGGTATGTTGGAAGAGCAGGAAAAAGAAGTTGCTGAAAAAGAAGTTAGTGTTGCTGATCCAGTTACTACTGCTGGTGAAGTAGTTACTACTGCTAATGTTGAAGTTACTACTGCCAATGCTCCAACAACAACTATTGATGAGTTGTCTCTGGCTCAGACTCTAATAAAAATCAAAGCAGCTAAACCCAAAGGTGTTACATCTGCTGCTACAACAACTAAAACTACAAGACCTAAGGCTAGAGGGGTTGTAGTTCAAGAGCCAAGTGAATTCAAAACAACATCATCATCTTTACAAGCATCACAACTTCCACAGGCTAAAGACAAAGGCAAGGAAAAAATGGTTGAGCCTGAAAAACCTTTGAAGAAGAAAGATCAAATTGCAATGGATGAAGAAGTTGCTAGAAATCTTGAAGCTCAACTACAAGCTGAATTGGAAGAAGAAGAGAGGATTTCAAGACTAAAGGAAGAAAAAGCCAACATAGCTTTACTTGAATCATGGGATAACACACAAGCTATGATGGATGCTGACTTTCAATTGGCTCAACAAATGCAAACAGAAGAACAAGAACAGTTGAGTATTGAAGAAAAGTCAAAATTGTTTGTAGAACTCTTGGAGAAGAGAAAGAAACACTTTGCAGCATTAAGAGCTCAAGAGAAAAGGAGCAAGCCACCAACTAAGGCACAAAAGAGAAATACAATGTCTACCTATTTGAAGAACATGGCTAGATAGGTATCCAATCGTGGTTTGAAAAGGATTCTGGAAAGGACCGTGGGCGAAAATCATGCCTTTTGGTCGGATAAATTAGATGACGCTCTATGGGCTTTCCACACAGCTTACAAAACACCCATCGGTGTACTCCATATAAGTTAGTATACGGGAAGGCATGTCATCTTCCGATCGAGCTCGAGCACAAAGCTTACTAGGCCCTCAAGCATACAAACTTTGATCTAAAAACAGCGGGTGATCACAGAAAAGTTCAACTCAATGAACTTAATGAACTTCGTGATCATGCTTGAATCTCTTTGATCTATAAGAGAAAACAAAGAGGGAATCATGATCAAAAATAAAACCGCGTGTTCAACGTCGGTGATCGAGTCCTCCTCTTTAACTCCAGATTAAAGATTTTCTCAGGAAAGCTTAAGTCCCGTGGAGTGGGACATTCACTGTACCAAGTTTTTCCATATGGCTCTGTCGAGTTATCATCAAAACTCCGGACCAAATTTTCAAGTGAATGGTCATCGTTGAAACACTATTTGGAGGGGACCATACCAACCGAGGTGTCCCTGGTCTCCAATGAATTCGGGGTCGAGTCGAGCTTGTGACTCGGTTAACAAAAACAAGGCGCTTCGTGGGTGGCAACCCATGCTTATCCAGTCTATCTTCTTTCTTTATGCTAATAAGTGTTTTGTGTGTGAAGGCTTACATTTTCCATTACCCGTGTTTTGTCCATGTTTTGTGTGCTTTGTATTGTATGTCCAGGATTTCCCGGATTGTGAAGACTCTCGTGCTTGCAGTATCCACATGAGTTTCACATCCTCAGCTTCATTTTGGGAATCCAGTATCCAAATCTAATCGACTAACGTTTTATCTTTTGGCACACTTCATAAACGGCCTTAGATTTACGTAGGAACCCCTTTGAAACATCGAGGACGATGTTTAGTTCTAGTATGGGGGGGATCTTCGATTTGATTTTTGCCTGCAGTCGTTGTTATCACGTAATCCCGTTTTACCACCAAATTTTTGCAAAAATACCAAAAAATTAAAAATTTAAAAATTTTTCAAAAATAAAATAAGTGTTTTGTCACAGTTTTGACTTTCCTAATGGGTAGAATGAGAATAATTTTTGACTCGATCGGGCGTGTTGAGCCCTAGCTAGTTCCTCAACTTACCGCTTGTAGGCTAAGCTTTCACGAATTCGATTGCTTCGAATTTTAATAAGGTGAAGAACAAGAAGTGATAGAGTTAAATATAAGTTTATGTGCTGAACAAAAACTTATATGAGTAACTTGTGGCTTTTTCTCCCATTAGCTTCTAATCCACCTAATCATACGTACTCAATTCAGTTCAACTAAGTCAATCAATGTTTTTAGAAAAAGCTTCAAATTTGTAACTTGATTCTTTAAAGCGAGATTTTTCTGTTCTTAATAATTCGAAAGTTAAAATGCCAAAGAAGCATGAATGAAGTATGAATGCAAAAATGCATGAATATTGAAATTTTACAATGAAGGGAGATAATCCACTTTCCCCCCCCCCCCCTCGCTATTCTTTCACCTGCTGTAAGATTGCCAAGTTGGCAATCCCACATCTCCCAAAGCCTATATCGACGGCTTGAATGGCTTCTAAAGAAACCCAAGAATTGGTAAGGGCTGAGATTCACTTGTGACTTTACCACCACAACAAAAACAAACCCTTTGTTGGTGTCTACAACAAGGTAACACTTGTGAAGAAGGACATGAAAAAGAAGGAAACCCTAGCTCATTTTTTCTATTAAAAGCAAGTGTAGCCCATTGTGGCCAGCCATGTAGTTTTAAGGTAGTTTTTTAAGTGTTTAGTTCAAGTGAGTTAGCCGTTTTAATTGCGAATTTGTAATTTTTTCGTTAGATATTCTTGTAATCGTTTTTTATATCAAGTCTATTTTCAGTTTAAGCTCTCATCTTTTACTGTTCTATAAGCTTTCCTAGTTGCTCTCATAAGCTTTTCTCAGTTTACTTACAATAGTCAAAGTTTTTAAAATAAAGTCAAAGAAAAAGTCAAACAAGCTTCATTAAGCTTGTATCTTTTTAAAACTTTTTTTTTTGAGCTTTACAATTATGTTCTTACAAGTGTTTTTTTTTAAGATTGACTCAATTCAGTTCTTAAAAAACTAAATTGAGTCTTTTACTCATCATATGTTCACTGTGCTCGTTCAAAAAGCTCTCATAAGCTATTTTGTGACTAATTTTTGTTCAAAGCTCAAATTTAGTCAAAACATTGTTTTAGTAATTCATTTACTCATTTTGTTAATTCACATCTAAAGCATGATCACTTAAGTTCATTTGATTCACTTTGGAAAATATTCAAAGAGTAAAAAGCTAATATTTGCTTAATGAATGTTTTTAAGCTCGCTTTAGAGGCTTAGGGGAGCCCATAGGTTACTGTTTTCTAAAGCCACTCACTCAGATAGGCTATGTGCGGCTTGGGTCGCAGACATTCAATTTCCAGGTTTTCTACATATACTTGTAAAAATTTCAATTTTAGCTTAAATTTGGCTTACTCATTTGGGCTTAGGTTTTTGTTTTCTGTGTGTTTAAATATGTATAGATTTGTTTATTAGCTTAGAGATGCAAATGAATTGAGTTGTTATAGTTGCTAGTTTTTAAGAATTTAAATACTATTTCTGCATCATTTGTCTAATGCTTAGGAGAGTAACTAGCTGATTACTAAGAATAAGCTGTAGGATTAATTGCTCATTTAGCTTAATTAGGTAATTTCTAGTATGAGTAGATAAAAGGTTTTAGCTGTTTTAGTCTTAAAATAGATTTTGAGTTCATTTTAGTTTTGACAGTTAGACTTAAAGAGTGTTTGGGTTAAGAGGAAAACGGGTCAAAATGGTTATGTCTTTGGGTTGAGGTCATTGAAATAGTTTTAGCTTAAGTTAATAAGGCTTGTTAAAGGCTATTTTTTAAAAGTTTTAAGGTTGGAAATTGTTTTTCAAAAGTTTTTATAACTCACTTTTGAAACAGTAAGATTTTTAAAAACACCACAAGTGCTTATTTAGTTAAGCATTGTGTTTTTGAGTGTTAAGGGTTCAAAAAGAGAGTGTTTGGTGGTGTTAAACAAGCTGTAACAAACCCCTTGGTCTTTTGACTTTGATAAGTCAAAAACCACCAAGGTTTTTAGTGTCAAAAATTTCAAGCCTTTTCCACCATCAAAAATCAGCAGGTTTTTATGGTTTTTAAAAGCTAAAAATTGGTGCACAAGTCCCAATTGTAGGGTCTCAATCTGTTTTAGTCTTTTCTTTTTAAATGAGCTTATTGACAGCTTTAAATAAGCTGTCAAAAATAAGCCCTCTTATGTTAAGCTTTATTCTCCCTGGTGCAAAGGGAGATTTTAAGCCCTTTTCTTTAAACTTCTAGTGTACTTAAGCCTCAATCTTTGGCTTATTTCAAGAGCCTATAAGCTCTTGTATAAGCCCCTTAAGTTTCAACCTTTAGGAAGCTTATTTGATGGCTTATTTTTAGGCCTCAACTAGCCTTTTGACTGTTTTGCATGACTTAGGTGTAAGGATTGCTTATTTTTCTTTTCTGGCTTATTGAGATTATTTAATAAGCTCAATTGATTCCTAGTAGCTTATTAGGATAGTGTAGTTAGTAGTGTTGCTTATTTCTCATTTCTCTTTGCTTATTTGTGTCAACAGCTAAGCCTTTTAGCCTTTTAAGCACTATTTAGTTTCTGTCATCATAAGCTCCTCTCAGCTTATTTTATTTTAGCTTATACCCTCTTAGTGATTTTTAGGATATTTAGGAGTCCTTTTTGCTTTTTGTCCAAATCTAGTTAAAAGACACCAAGTCCAAATGTCTTAGTGCACTTTTATAGTTAAGCAACTTTATTGCTTTCTGTCGACTTTTAAGCTTATTTTTCAGACTTATTAGGGCTTTCTAGAAAAAAGTTGGTAGTTGACAAAGTTTTTAAGCCCCTCGAGCTTAACAACTTTGCTTTTTGAAGTTTTCAAAAAAAAAAGAGGGAAAGACAAGGGGACTGGGTGAGCAAGACTCGAACCCGGTACCCCTCGATACAGTCCCCCCTTTATAACTCACACATCATACCGCTGCGCCCTTGGGTCTTTTTCGTTAAAGACTCAAGGGCTTTAATATTTATACACGTTTTGGGCCATTAAGCTTATAAGCTGTTAACAGCTTATAACGAGCTTATTAACAAGCCAAATTTTTCTTTTCAACATTTTTTCGTAGGCATACTATCAGTGTAAACGTATCCCTTTAGTAATTTTTCCAGAATTTTACGAAGTTCCTATTTCAGTCATTTTCTTTATAATCTCTAATTTAGTTAACAAGTCCTTTAAACAATTCATAAAAAATACAACAACACCTATCAAAAACTCTCGCTTTTTCTTTTTAGAAAATTTTATTTTGTCATCTAGTTTGTAGGAAAAATTTAAAAGTTTTCGTAAAGTCATTTTTACAACTTTTCATTTTTTAAAGAGCGGTCCGGGTACGGGATTTTGTCTTGACTCGTTTTTGGGTCAAACGAACTCCGTTTTCGGTCTAGTCTTTTTCATTCTTCGTTATTTGTTCCCTAGAGTAGTTTAGAAGCAAAAATTTCTTCGTAGGGTTAATTTTGAAGATTTTAGGTTTTTCCCCCTTTGTTCGGGATTCGTGCTTTCGTTTTTTAGCTTAATTTCATAATTTTTAGGTTTTTCTTAAACGTTTTTGTTTATTATTGTTTAATTTAACTTCCTGCACTCTCAAATCATTTTTCTCCTTCAAACTCAAATCTTCGACTGTATCGATTCTCCAGTCCAGCCTCGTTGGGGATAAACGACCCGGGAACATTCTATACTACTTCTCGGTTTTATTGATTCTGTTTCAGATCACTCTTACTATATATATTTTATATTCTATTATATATTATATATATTTTAAGGTGTGGTTTGGACGGATCAATTTTTGGCGCCGTTGCCGGGGAGGCTGTGAAACCGTCTATCGTTGCGTTTGGCATTTGTGTTTGAAGCTGTGAATATTATATAAAAAATAAAAAAAAATAAAAAAAAAGTACAAAAATATTTTCATTTTCTTTTAGTATAATTATCATAAAAAAAAAAAACAAAAAGATAAAAACATTGTCTTTAATTATCAATAAAATTCACAAATTGGTAAAATACCAAAATATAATATTCTCAACTGAGGTATTATCATAATAACTTCCGGTGAACTTGTTGGTTCCCAACTCGAACAAAAGATTTAAAAACTTGCCATTTGTGTCTCTTACGACGTACGGCTCACCTTGGAAAGTTAAACAAACTATAAAGTGGGTATAAGGAGGGTTGTTCCGAGGAACTACGACCCGAAAGGAGAAATAAGCTTCGCGCTATTCCTACTCCTCCGCTCACCTGTGCGTTTACCTTTTTGAGAGCTACCGTGAAGTAAGTAGATTATTTGGTTTAAGTTGTCTTTCTTCATTGTCCGTTAAAATACATTGTGAATTATCATTGAAAAAAAACCAAAAAAAAAAATTGTGTAAATTTTCTTTTCTATATTTCTATTTTGGCTATGCGAATCATATATATCGTTATCAAGCCCGTAGACGTCGGCAACCACAAGTCGGCCCCTTCTGTTGAATCAATCCATTCTTGAGAAATACCTGATTAATCCTCCCATAGTTACGATGGATGATAATCGTATATGGCCGCAAATGCTCGAAGGCACCCTACGAGGGTTACGATGGATGCGATAGTTATTCCATGGAATCACCGCGAAAACTTTGAGATCATGCGATGGTCTACTGAATCTTGTCCAAAACAAGCAATTTTTTGGGAACTGATAAAGAAGACCCCACATGACTTCACATCCAGTTATTCAAACATGAGCACTTTTCGTTTGAAGATTCTGAACGTACCAAATTACGTCGGTTAAAACTATGCTTTTCCGTTTTCTCTCAAAGGGCAGCCGGATATGGCTGGAAAAAGGAAACCACCATCGGTCGATTGATACTTGGGATGATCTTGTTTCGAAATTTATTAAAATTTCTTCCCTCCCTATAATACGACAAATCTTAGAATTGATTTCACTAGATTTCACAGCAAAAATTTGATGAGACGTTTTATGTGGCTCTGGGGATCGTTTTCAAATGATCTTTTATGGGGATGCCTCATCATGGGTTTTCAAGAATTGCTCAACTCGATACTTTCTACAATTCCCTCAACTCCAGTGATCAAGATTCTTTTGAACTCTGCTGCCGGTGGTAACTTCTTAGACAAAATGCCTGAGTTTTGTTTAAAAAATCATCGGAGAGCAAGTCTATGGTACGTCAACCATGAACAAAGCTTGTGTAGCTAAAATGAGTACCTTCTCTTCCACCCAAGCAGTTCTCATTGATGTTGCTGATCTTAAAGACATGTGGGTCGGGCATTAATTCTTAATAGAAAGAACCAAACCCCTCTTCCGCCTCCGTAAATGCGGTTGAACAAAGTTGTGTAACATTGTGGGGGAGGTCATTCTTATTCAAAACTGTCCAGCCACTATCAGCAACATTTACTGTCAATATCCAAAAAGTATGTGTCCCAGGCCGCTGCGGCCAATGTCAACAAGATATTCTGGTTATCGACCTATACGATGGTCTCAAATCAAATTCGACCCTCCTGGTTTTCCTCCATTCAGAAATCCTCATGCAAATAGTCAAAACAATTTCAATCGAGGAAATAACTTAAATCAAAACAGAGGAAACAATTTCAACCAAGGTCAGATTTATCGACCTCCGGTCAATCAACCATGTAGTCTCAGGAACTGCTCCTCAGGACCACACGGCGTGTCAATAGAACAGATTTTGATAGATATGTCACTGCCAATGATGCAGTGTTGAGAAACATGACAAAACCAAGGTCAAAACTTGTAATCCCAAATCGCTAATTTGAATGAATGCTTTCAAAATTTGTTACTGCTAATACAGTCTTCTTCCTGTTCTGTGGATACTCTTATGGTAACACTAGTTACAACCAAAGGAAGATTTAAATAGGTATCACCTACCGAAGTGGTTTACACATCTATGGACGAAAGCAGTTAATCATGTCGCGAGGTGACAAGGGGACACGATGACTCCTGCTATAACGGAAGCACCGAAAGACGTCCAACACCTCCTGTTGTTCAAATTCAGTCTCGTAATCCAAACCCTGAGCCAGTGTTGCTCTGTTGTTTACTCCAGTTCAAAAGCATCAATTCCATTTCCTTCAAGAAGAAATGTTGAAAGGGCAAGGAAAAAGTACGACAAATCGAGATATTCTATAAAATCTTTAGAGATTTAAGTTTCTAGATTAGCTTTACGATGCCTTGATGCTCAGTGCCATAAAATTTGCTTCGGACTTTAAAAACCTTAATTAGAAACAAAGAAAAATTGAGCGAATTGGCAAGAAAACTCCTTTGAATGAGAACGGTTCAGCGGTCATCCTCAAACAAGTTGACCAAAGATAACTTGGGACCCTGGCCGATTTTGTTTTCATGTGAAGTTAAGGGATTATACATGAAACGCAGTGGGTCCGTTCTTGGTGGGGGTGGTGAGCATTAATCTCATGCCTTATTACTGTATGGGAACAATCTTTCTCTTCCTGAATTGACCCCCGATTGCATGACATTAGAAATAGCTGACGTTTGATCACTAAATTCGATCGGGTATTGCTGTAGATGTCTTTGTTAAATGTGGGAAAAAAATTCCAATTTCCAGTGACTTCGTAGTTGTTGTTTTGATACGGACCCCCCGTGTACCTTTAATTCTAGGCGTTGTTTCTTGAAACAGTCATGTTTGATAGATGTTTATGAAGGTGAGATTACCCTTCGTGTTGGCAAGGGAGGCCATAACCTTCATCTTGGGACCAAATCCTTCAAGATACACAACTTAAATTACACCATTGACGGTAAACAAAATCGACGTCAATTGATATGGCTTGTGTTGAGTATTCTCAAGAGGTATTAGGATTTTAAACGTCGATCGCGAGTGGCAATCCCACTCCATATTTTGAGACTATTGTTTTTACCTGCTTCTCCAAGTCTCACTCCTTTTGGGGTAGTGATTTTCTTTTATTTAAAGAAGCGATTCGTTTTCTTGCTATTAGATAGATGATCCACACTTCATCTGAAGTTGATCCAACTTATCAGGATCCTGAGGGGGACATCCTGCTTCTAGAAGCAATTTTGAACAGTGAACACACCCCCTCCCCAAATCAAGAACAATATCTGCCTGGAGTTAGGAAAGAACTCAAACTTGTGAAGCCTAAAACCGTTGAATCTCCTGTTGATGAACCCTCCGAGGTTGAAATCAAGGAACTGCCACCCATCTTGGAATACGCATTTTTGGTTGGTGAGACAAGTTCCTGTCATAATTGCTAATGACTTAAAAGATGAGGAAAGGCGGCTCTTCTCAAGGTTATCAAAGTCCCACCAAGCGAGCATCGATTGGAAACTAGCTGATATAACTGGGGGGTAACCCAGAATTTGTTACTCACAAAATTCTAATGGAAGAGGACTACGAACCATCTGTGCAAGTCAGAGAAGGGTAAACCCAAAAATCCACGACGTTATCAAGAAGGAGGTTTTGAAAAACTCCTTGACGCTGGATTGATTTACCCCATCTCTGTCAGCACTTGGGTAAGCCCGGTTCACTTGTACCTAAGAAAGAAGCATGACCGTCATCAACAAATGATGAGATTGAACTAATACCTACTCGATTGGTTACGGAATGCAAGTATGTATTATTAACAGAAAAACTTAATGATGCCCACCCGAATGGACCCCCAACTATCCCTTTGCCCTTAATGGACCAAAATGCTCGAAGACTAGCAGGAAACCAATATACTGTTTCCTCGATGGCTTTCTCGGGTTATTTTCAGATCCCAAATTGACCTAAAAAGATCAGAATAGACAACCTTTTTACCTTGCCCATACGGAACTTTCGCCTATAGTCGCATGCCTTTGGGCTATGCATTGTCCGGGCACGTTCCACGATGTATGATGGCAATCTTCCACGATATGATTGAAAAACGATGGAAGTTTTATGATGACACTCTTTCGGTCTTCGGGGACTCTTTCTCTACGTCCTATCCAATTTGGAAAAAATGTTTAAAGCGGTGGTGATAGACACCAATTATTCTTTAACTAGGTGAAGTGCCTTTTTATGGTGAAGGAAGGACTATTGTTCTCGGACACAAAATTTCTAAGTCGGGAATTGAGGTTGATCGTGCTAAAGTTGAAGTTTATGCCAAAGCTCCCTCATCCGACTACTGTGAAAGGTGTCCGTAGTTTCCTTGGGCACGCCGGTTTTTTTCCGAGATTCCATTCAGGGACTTTCTCAAAATTTGCCCGTCCTATGACTCACTGCTGAATAAGAGACTCCAGTTTTTCTTCTCTGAAGAGTGTATCGTATCTTTAATACACTCAAAAGAAAATTGACTGAGGCTCCGATCTTAATTGCTCCCGACTGGACTTGCCTTTGAACTAATGTGTGATGCAAGCGACTTTGCAATTGGGGGCAGTCTCGGGCAAAGAAAAAAAAAAGACATTTTTCCAACCTATACACTATGCTAGCAAGACTATGAACGAGGCTCAAACTCATTACACTACGACCGAAAAAGAATTACTTGCCGTAGTGTATGCCTTTGAGAAATTCCGGTCATATCTTGTTATGTCCAAAAGCATAGTGTATACTGACCATTCTGCCATCAAGTATCTCTTTGCCAAGAAGGATGCTAAGGCAAGACTCATGCGGTGGATCCTATTGCTCCAAGAATTTGATATTGAAATTCGAGACAAAAAAGGAGCAGAAAATCTTGCTTTTTTTTTTTTTTTTTTTTTTTACTGCAGTTCACTTTCAAGATGAAAATCCTCACCAAGATAAGTTCGACGAACATGGAAATATATGAGAAGCATTTCCTCTCGAAACCCTTGGATCTATTGCTCTTAAAGATGATAATACCCCATGGTTTGCAGATTTCGCAAATTACCATGCGGGAAAGTTTATTGTCAAGGGAATGTCGTCCCAACAGAAGAATAAATTCTTCAAAGATGTTAAACATTACTTCTGGGACGACCCCTTTCTGTTTAAAAACTGTGCTGACCAAGTGATCAGACGTTGTGTTTCGGGGCAAGAAGCTTTAGACATTCTCAAAGCTTGCCACAGTGGACCCACTGGGGGACACTATGGTGCCAAACCACAGCATAGAATGATCTTTGACTCAGGATTCTATTGGCCCCCCCCAAAAAACCCCCATCTACAAGGATGCCCATGACTTTGTCACCCGTTGTGACATTTGTCAACGTTAAGGAAAAATTAAGCAAAGTGATGAGATGCCACAATACTCCGTCCAAGTTTGCGTAATCTTTGAATCTGGGGCATTGATTTTATGGGGCCAGTCCCGTCTTCAAGGGGAACAAGTACTTTACTCGTGGCTGTTGACTACTTGTCAAAAATGGGTTGAAGCAAAAGCGCTCCCAATAATGATGCCAGAGTTGTTTGCAAATTTTTAAAAACTATCTTTTCTCGATTTGGTGCCCCTCGTGCAATCATAAGTGATCGCGGAACACACTTTTGCAATGACCAGTTTACAAAAGTCATGCTTAAGTACGGAGTCACTCATCGTCTCTCCACCGCATATCACCAACAAACAAGTGGGCAAGTCGAGGTGTCATAATGTGGTTTAAAGCGTAATTCTTGATGGAAACCGTGGGAAGTAATCGTGCCTCCTGGTCGGACAAACTAGATGATGCTTATGGGCCTTCCGCACAGCTTACAAAACACCCATCGGGTGCACTCCGTATAAGCTTGTGTATGGAAAGGCATGTCATCTACCGATCGAGTTAGAGCACAAAGCCTAGTGGGCCCTCAAGCATACAAATTTTGATGTTCAAACTGCGGGTTGATCACAGAAAAAGTTCAACTCAAATGAAATAAATGAACTTCGTGTAAGCCTACAAAAACTTTAATCTATAAAGAGACAAACCATGAGTGATCCTCGATGCTAAGATTAAAAACCGCGTTTTCAACGTTGGTGATCGTGTTCTTCCTCTTCAACTCTGACTGAAGATTTTCTCGGGAAAATTGAAATCCCGTTGTTTAGTCGACCATTCACCATGGTTCTCAAGTATTTCCGTATGGCACGTCGAGTTTATCTCAAAAATCGGCCCAACTTTAAAGTGGAATGGTCATCGTATAAAACACTATTTTGGAGGGGGCCATACAACCGAAGTTGTCCCGGATCTCAAACCTTCCTAAGGACATTGAATTAGGGAAAATGGGTCAAGCGGCGGACCTAAAAACAAGCGCTTCATGGGAGGCACACCCATGCTTATCAGTAGTATGTTATAAATAAGTGTTTTTGTGTGAGGAGGCTTTCATTTTCCACTTACCCGTGTTTTGCCCAAGTTTTGGTGCTTTGTGTTGGAGCTCCAGGATTTCCCGGATTATGACGACTCTACGTAATAGCAGTATCCTCATGAGTTTCCAAATCCTCACTTTATTTTGGAAATCCGTATCCAAATCTAATAGCTATGTTTTTTCTTTTGGCACACTTCATAAACGGCCTAGTTTTGATAGGAACCCTTTGAAATCGAGGGTCGAATGTTTAGTTACTAGTACGGGGGGATCTTCGATTTGATTTTTGCCTTGAGTCGTTGTTATCACGTAATCCCGTTTTTATCAACCAAATTTTTGCAAAAATAAATATATTTTATACCAAAAATAAAAAAAAAATTGAATAAATTGTAAAAAATTTCAAATATAAACTTAGTGTTTTGTCACTGTTTTGACTTTCCTGATGGGTAGAAGGAGAATAATTTTGTCTCGATCGGGCGTGTGAGCCTAGCTAGTTCTTAACTTACCCGTTTGATAGGTTAAGCTTTCACGAACCATAGATTGGCTTAGAATTTTAATAAGGTGAAGAACAAGAAGTGATAGAGTTAAATATAAGTTTAGTGCTGAGCAAGATTATTCTGAAACTTATATGAGTAACTTGTGGCTTTTTCTCCCATTAGCTTCTAATCCACCTAATCATACGTGCTCAATTCTATTTCAACAAGTCCTAAAAATTTCGGGGGAAAATGTTTTTAGATAATGCTTCAAAATTTGTAACTTGATTCGTTAAAGAGAGATTTGTTCTGTTTCTTAATTAATTCTGAATAGAAAAAATGCCATAGAAGCATGAATGATGTATGATGCAAAATGCATGTATATTGAAAAATTAGGCACATATGAAGCGGAGATATTCACTTTTCCCCCCTCTCACACTATCTTTCCCAGCTGTTAGATTGCCAAGTTGGCAATCCCACAACTCCCAAAGCCTATATCGACGGCTGGAATGTGGGCTTTCTTTTTTTTTTAAGAAACAAGGATTTGAAGGGCTGAGGTTCATTGTGACCTTTACACACACACAACATAACAACAACCCTTTTGTTGTGTCTACAAAGAAACACAAGTGAAGAAAACAAGAAAAAGGAGACCCTAGCTCGTTTTTTCTATAAAAGCAAGTGTAAGCCCATTGTGGCAAATAGTTAGTTTTAAGGTAGTTTTCTAAGTAGTTTTTTAGTTCAAGTGAGTTAGCCGTTTTAATTTCGAATTGTAATTTTCTTTAGAATTCTTGTAATCGTTTTTTTTATATCAAGTCTATTTTCAGTTTAAGCTCTCATTTTTTACTGTTCTATAAGCTTTTCTAGTTGCTCTCATAAGCTTTTCTCAGTTTACTTACAATAGTCAAAGTTTTTAAAATAAAGTCAAAGAAAAAGTCAAACAAGCTTCAATAAGCTTGTTTCTACTTTTTAGCTTTCAATTCTGTTCTTACAAGTGTTTTTTATATAAGATTGACTCAATTCAGTTCTTAAAAGCTAAATTGAGCTTTTACTTCATCATATGTCATTGTGCTCTTTCAAAAAGCTCTCATAAGCTCTTTTGAGCTAATTTTTGTTCATAAGCTCAAATTTAGTCAAAACTTTGTTTTAGTAATTCATTTACTCATTTTATTCATTTCACATCAAAGCATGATCACTTAAGTTCATTTGATTCACTTTGGAAGATTCAAAGAGTAATAAGCTAATATTAGCTTAATGAGTTTTTAAGCTCAGGTTTAGAGGCTAGGGAGCCATAGGTTCATGTTTTCTAAAGCCACTCACTCAGATAGAGTGGCTAGGTCTGAGACATTCAATTTCCAGGTTTTATCTTGAACATTTCATTTTAGCTTAAATTTGGCTTACTCAATTAGCTTATGTTTTTGTTCTTCTTTGTGTTTAAATATGTTTAGATTTGTTTAATTAGCTTAGAGATGCAAATGAATTGAGTTGTTATAGTTTTAGTTCATTAAGAATTTAAATACTCATTTCTGTCATCATTAGTCTAATAGCTTAGGAGAGTAACTAGCTTATTTCTAGGAATAAGCTGTAGGATTTATTGCTCATTTAGCTTAATTAGATGATTTCTAGTGTGAGTAGATAAAAGGTTTTAGCTGTTTTAGTCTTAAAATAGATTTTGAGTTCATTTTAACTTTGACAGTTAGACTTAAAGGGTGTTTGGGTTAACATGGAAAACGGGTCAAAATAGTTTTGTGCATGGGTTGAGGTCATTGAAATAGTTTTAGCTTAAGTAATAAGCTTGTTCAAAGCTGTTTTAAAAGTTTTTAAGGTTGAAAATTGTTTTTCAAAGTTTTTATAACTCACTTTTGAAACTGTGAGATTTTTAAAAACACCACAAGTGCTTATTTAGTTAAGCACTTGTGATTTTGAGTTAAGGGTTCAAAAAGAGAGTGTTTGGTGGTGTTAAACAAGCTGTAACAAACCCCTTGGTCTTTTGACTTTGTAAGTCAAAAACCACCAAGGTTTTTAGTGTCAAAATTTCAAGTCTTTTTCACCATCAAAAATCAGCAGGTTTTTATGGTTTTTAAAAGCTAAAAATTGGTGCATAAGTCCAATAGCTAGGGTACTCAATCTGTTTTAGCTTATCTTTTTAAATTGAGCTTATTTGACAGCTTTAAATAAGCTGTCAAATAAGCTCAAATTTAAATAAGATAAGCTACTATAACGATTGAGTAACACTAGCTCATTGGACTTATGCACAAGTTTTAGCTTTTATAAAACCATAAAAACCTGTCTGATTTTGATGTGAAAAAGACTAGAATTTTTGACACTGAAAACCTTGGTGGTTTTTGACTTACCAAAGTTCAAAAGACAAAGGGGTTTATTTCAGCCTTGTTTAACACCACCAAACACTCTCTTTTTGAACCCTTAACTCAAAATCACAAGTGCTTAACTAAATAAGCACTTGTGGTTGTTGTTTAGAAAAATCTCACAGATTCATAAGTTGTGTTATATAAAAACTTTGAAAAACAATTTTCAACCTTAAAAACTTTTAAAACAGCTTTGAACAAGCTTATTACTTAAGCTAAAACTATTTCAATGACCTCAACCCATGCACAAAACTATTTTGACCCGTTTTCCATGTTAACCCAAACACCCTTTAAGTCTAACTGTCAAAGTTAAAATGAACTCAAAATCTTATTTTAAGACTAAAAATTGCTAAAACCTTTTATATACTCACACTAGAAATTCATTAAATTAAGCTAAATGAGCAATAATTCCTACAGCTTATTCCTTAGAAAATAAGCTAGTTACTCTCCTAAGCTATTAGACTAATGATGACAGAAATGAGTATTTAAATTCTTAATGAACTAAAAAATTCATAACAACTTAATTCATTTGCATCTCTAAGCTAATTATTTAAACAAATCATAAAACATTATTTAAAAACCAAAGAGAACAAAAACTAAGGCTAATTGAGTAAGACCAAATTTAAGTAAAAATGAAATGTTCAGATAAACCTGGAAATTGAATGTCTCAGACATAGCAACATTCTATCTGAGTGGAGTTGGCTTAGAAAACCAAGAACCTATGGCTCCTAGCCTCTAAACTGAGCTTAAAAACTCATTAAGCTAATTTTGATTATACTCTTTGAATCTTCAAGTGAATCAAATGAACTTTAAAGTGATCTTGCTTGATGTGAAATGTATAAACTGAGTAAATGAATTACTAAAACAAAGTTTTTGACTAAATTTGTGCTTTGAACAAAAATTAGCTCAAAAGAGCTTATGAGAGCTTTTTGAAAGAGCAAAGTGACATATGATGAAGTAAAAGCTCAATTTAGCTTTTAAGAACTGAATTGAGTCAATCTTATATAAAAAAACACTTGTAAGAACAGAATTGAAAGCTAAAAAGTAGAAACAAGCTTATTGAAGCTTGTTTGACTTTTTCTTTGACTTTATTTTAAAAACTTTGACTATTGTAAGTAAACTGAGAAAAGCTTATGAGAGCAACTAGAAAAGCTTATAGAACAGTAAAAAATGAGAGCTTAAACTAAAAATAGACTTGATATAAAAAAACGTTCAAGAATTTCTAAAGGAATATTACATTTGAAATTTAAAATGGCTAACTCACTTGGAAACTAAAACTACTTAAAAAAATACCTTTAAAACTACATGCTGGCACAAATGGGCTTACTCTTGTTTTATTGAAAAATGAGTAGGGTCTTCTGTTTCATGTCTTTCTTCAATTGTGTTTCCTTGTAGGACACAACAAAAGGGTTGTGTTTGTTGTGTGTGTGTAAAAGTAACCAATGAATCTCAGCCCTTCAAATTCCTTGGGTTTCTTTAGAAGCCATTCAAGCCGTCGATATAGGCTTTGGGAGATGTGGGATTGCCAACTTGGCAATCTTACAGCTGGGAAAGATAGTGGAGGGGGGGAAAAGTGATTATCTCGCTTCATTGGCATAATTTCAATATTCATGCATTTTTGCATTCATACTTCATTCATGCTTCTTTGGCATTTTATCTTTCGAATTTATTAAGAACAGAAAAATCTCGCTTTAAAGAATTCAAAATTTTACAATTTTGAAGCTTTATCTAAAAACATCGATTGACTTAGTTGAATTGTTATTGAGCACGTATGTTTAGGTGGATTAGAAGATAATGGTTGAGAAAAAGCCAAAAGTTACTCATATAAGTCTTTAGAAGAATCGTGCTAAGCACATAAATCTTAATTTAACTCTATCACTTCTTGTTCTTCACCTTATTAAAATTCGAAGCAATCGAATTCGTGAAAGCTTAGCCTACAAGCGGTAAGTTGAGGAACTAGCTAGGGCTCAACAACGGGCTGCCGATCGATGTCAAAAATGATTATCATTTACTCCCAGTAGATAGTCAAAACAGTGACAAAACACTTATTTTATTTTTGAAATTTTTTAAAATTTTTCAATTTTTTTTTTTTTTTTGGTATATATATATATTTTTTTTGCAAAAATTTGGTGATAAAAACGGGATTACGTGATAACAACGACTGCATGCAAAAATCAAATCGAAGATCCCCCCGTACTAGAACTAAACATCGTCCTCGATGTTTCAAAGGGGTTCCTATGCAAATCTAAGGCCGTTTATGAAGTGTGCCAAAAGATAAAACGTTAGTCGATTAGATTTGGATACTGGATTTCCAAAATAAAGCTGAGGATGATGAAAACCTCCTTGGGATACTGCGGGACGAGAGTTTCATATCCGGGGAAATACTGGAGAATACAACACAAAGCACCACAAATCTTGGGCAAAACTACGGGTAATGGAAAATGTATAGCCTCCTCACACAATTACAACTTATTTTTTACATACTAATGATAAGCAGGGGTTTGGTCCCTCCATGAAGCCGCTCGTTTTAGCCCGACGCTTGACCCATTTCCCTGAATTCAATTATCCTTAGGGAAGGTTTGGAGATCCAGGACAACTTCGGTTGGTATGTCCCCTCCAAAATAGTGTTTTATACGATGACCATTCACTTTAAAATTTGGCCCAGAGTTTTGAGATAACTCGACGGTGCCATAAGGAAATACTTGAACAATGGTGAATGGTCCGGACCAACGGGATTTCAATTTGCCCGAGAAAATTTTCAGGTCTAGAGTTGAAGAGGAGAACACGTTCCACCAAACGTTGCAAAAAAGCGGTTTTTTTTAATCTTTGCATAGGGATCTCTTGGTTTTCTCTTTATTGATTAAAGAGTATTTTGTAGGCTTATCACGAAGTTCATTTAGTTCTTTGAGTTGAACTTTTTTCTGGTGATCCCCGCAGTTTTGAACATCTAAAAATTGTATGCTTTGAGGCCCACTAGGCTTTGTGCTCTAAACTTCGATCGGTAGATGGACATGCCTTTCCATACTCATGCTGTATACGGAGTGCACCCGAGGGTGTTTTGTAAGCTGTGCGGAAAGGCCAATTAAAGCTTCATCTAGTTTGTTTCCCGACACAGGAGGCTCGATTTTCTCCCACGGTGCCCTCAAGATACGGCTTTAAACCACGATTTACACCTCAGATTGCCACTTGTTTGTTGAGTGATATTCGGTGGAGAGACGATGAGTCGACTCGTGTTAAGCATTGACTTTTGTAAATGGTCATTGCAAAAGTGTGTTCCGCGATCACTTATGTTTTGCACGAGGGGCACCAAAGCGAGGGAAAAGATTGTTTTTTAAAATTTGCAAACAACTCGGGCATCATTAGTGGGGAGCGTTTTGCTTCAACCCATTTTGACAAGTAGTTCAACAGCCAACGAGTATGTACTTTGTTCCCTCTTGAAGAGGGAATGGCCCTAAAAATCAATGCCCAAGATGTCAAAGATTTCGCAAACTTGGATGGTGTTTTGTGAGCATCTCTTCACGTTGCGTATTTTTCCTTGACGTTGTCAATTGTCACAACGGGTGGACAAAGTTCGTGGGGCATCTTGTAGATGGTTGGGCCAATAGATCCTGTGTCAAAGATCTTTCTTGCTGTGTTATTGGCACCATAAGTGTCCACAGTGGGTCCCACTGTGGATGCTTTGAGACTGTCTAAAGGCTTCTTGACACGAAACACAACGTTCTGATCACTGGTCAGTCACAATTTTTAAAATCAGAAGGGGTCGGGCAAGTAATTAATGTTTATCGTCTTTGAAGAATTTATTTTCTGCTTTGGGACGACATTCTGTCAAATTTAACTTTCCGCATGGTAATTTGCGGATATCTGAAACCATGGGGTTACTATCATTTTTATGATGCAATAGATCCAAGGGTTTTCGAGAGGAAATGCTGCATTTATTTCCTTGTTCTGAACATAAACTTTTCTTGGTGAGGTTTTTCAAGTCTTGGAATGATGATCTGCAGCAAGATTTTCTGTGTCCTTTTTTGTCTCGAATCTAATATCAATTTCTTGGAGCAATAGGATCCACCGCATGTGTCGTGCCTTTGAATCCTTCTTGGCAAAGAGATATCTTGATGGCAGATTGAGGTCAGTATACCTATGCTTTTGGGACATAACAAGTTATGACCGGAATTCTCAAAGGCATACCTACGGCAAGTAATTCCATTTCGTTTTTTTTTTATTTTGTTTTTTTTTTTTTTTTTTTTTTTTTTTTTTTTTTTTTTTGGTCTTAGTGTATGAGTTTGGCACCTGTTCATAGTCTTGCCTAGCATAGTGTATAGGTTGAAAATGTTGTTTTTTTCTTTGCCGAGGACTGCCCCAATTGCATTCGCTTGCATAACAAATTAGTTCAAAGGGCAAGTCACAGTCTGAGAGCAATTAAGATCGGAGCCTAAGTCATTTTCTTTTGGAGTGTATTAAAGGATTCGATACACTACTTAGAGAAGAAAAATGAGTCTCCTTTTTCATTTTTGTTTTTTAATGCAAGTGGTCATAGGACGGTCAATTTTTGATGAAGTCCTGTAATGAATCGTCGGTTAAATAACCGGCGTTTGACCAAGGAAAATCGGACACCTTTTTCACAGTTGTCGGTGAGGGAGCTTGGCTATAACTTAAACTTTATGCTACGATCAACCTCAAATTCCCGACTTAGAAATTTTTGTTGGTTCCGGAGAACATATGCCTTCCTTCACCATAAAATGGCTCTTCTCCTAGTTTAAAGACATTTGGTGTCTTCACACACGCTTTAACATTTTTTCCTTATGGGATTGGCACGTAGAGGAAAGAGTCCCCGAAGACCGAAAAGTATCATAATTACTTCCATCTTTTTTTCAAATCTATATGTGGAAGATTGCCATCATACATCGTTGGAACGTGCCCCGGTGCGCAATTGCATAGCCAAAAGGCTTGCGACGGATAGGCGGAATGTTCCGTATGGGCAAGTAAAAGGTTGTTCTTTTCTTGATCTTTTAGGTCAATTGGGATCTGAAAACTAACCCAGAGAAGCCATCGAGGAAAAGTTTAGTTTTGGTTTCCTGCTTGTCTTTCGAGCATTTGGTCCTTGATGGGCAAAATGGGGAGTGGTCTTTCGAGGTGGCTTCCTTTTGTTTTTCTGTAATCAATACATAAACTTTGCATCCGTAACCAATCGAGTAGGTATTGAGTTCTTTCTCATCATTTGTAGATGACGGTCAGCCTTCTTTCTTAGGTACACAGTGTACCGGGCTTACCCAAGGGCTTTTTGTCAGTGAGGGTAAATCAATCAGCGGTTCAAGGAGTTTTTCAACCTCCTTCTTGATAACGTGTGGATTTTTGGGTTTTCCATCTCTGACTTTGCACAGGTTGGTTCGTAGTCCTCTTCCATTAGAATTTGGTCGAGTACAAATTTCTGGTTAACTACCTTTATGATCAGAGAGTTTCCCAAGCGATGGCCGCTGGTGGGACTTGTGAGATCCTTGAGAAGGGAGACGCCTTTTTCCTAATCTTTTAAGTCTTTAGCAATTATGACAGGCAACTTGTTCGTCACCTTCCAAAAATGCGTATTCCATATGTTGGGTTGGCAGTTCCTGAGTTCACCTCGGGAGGTTCATACAACGAAGAGAAGAGATTCATCGGTTTTAGCTTACAGAGATTTGAGTTCTTTCCATAACTCCAGGCAGATATTGTCTTGATTTGGGACGGGGTTGGTGGTTTACTGTTTAAAAATTGCTTCTAGATGCAGGATTGTCCCCTCGATCCTTGATAGTTTGGATCAACTTCGATGAAGTTGGATCTTCTTCTAGAGCAGAACGATCGCTTCTTTAAATAAAAGAAAATCACTGTCCCAAAAGGGTGAGACTTGGTGATGCAGTATGTTAGAAAATAGCTACAAAATATGGAGTGGCGATTGCCACTCGGATCACGTTTTTGAAATCCTATGACCTCTTGAGAATACTCATCACAAGCCTTATCAAATGACGTCGATTTTGTTTACCGTCATTATGTTGTAATTAGTTGTGTAATCTTGAAGTTTGGTCCATGGATTTGGAAGGTGGATGGCTCTTGCCAACACGAAGGGTTAATCCTCACCTTCATAAACATTATTCAAGCATGACTGGTTTTCATAGAAACATCGCCTTTGAGAATTAAAGGTAATCGGGGATCTGGTTCATAAATCAACAATACGAATGTCAGCTGGAAATTGGAATTTTCCCCACATTTACAAAGACAATTCTTCAGCAAATACCGATCGGGTTTAGTGATCAAACGGCGTCAGCTAGTTCTATTGTCATGCAAGTCGGGGGTCAATTCTGGAAGAGATAGTTTGTTCCATACAGAATTAGGCATGAGATTATGGCTCGACCAAGATCGGCCACTGTATACGTTGCATGTAGTAATCCTGTAAATTCACATGAAATCAGAAAATCGGCCAGGTCTCAAGTTTCTTTGGTAATACTTGTTGAGGGTATGACCGGGCTGCACAGTTCTCATTCAAAGGAGTTCTATGCCAATTCGCTCAATTTTTATTTGTTTCTAATTAGGTTTTTAAAAGTTCGAAGCAAATTTAGGCTATGAGCATCAAGGCATCGGTATAAAGCTAATCTCGAAACTTTTTAAATCTCTAAAGATTTATAGAATTTCTCGAATTTGGTCGTTAGCTTTTTTTCCTTCGCGCCGTTCATCATTTCTTCTTGATGGAAATGGAATTGATGATTTAGGACTGGAAGTAACAACAGGAGCAACACTGGGGCTCGGGTTTGGATTACGTGAACTGAATTTGATAACAACAGAGGTTGGACGTCTTTCGGTGCTATTCCGGTTTTTAGCAGGAGGCATCGTGGCCTTGTCACCTCGGCGTCTTGATTAACTGCTTTCGGTCTTAGATGGTAACACCCACTTCGGGTAGTGATACCTTTTAAATCTTCCTTTGGGTTTGGTACAGTGTTCTACCATGAAGGTTCAGAACCGAAGTAGAAGCTGTATTAGCAGAGTAACAAATTTTGAAAGCTGTGTCTGGTCAAAATTTGCCATTTGGAATTACATGTTTTGACCTTGGTTTTGCATGTTTCTCAACACTGCATCATTTGGTTGTGACATATCTTTTCAAAATCTGTTTTTGGGACACCACCGTGTGTCTTGAGGAGCAAGGTCCTTGATGAGCTACTGGTTGATTGACCGGAGGTCGATAAATCTGACCTTGGTATGAAATTGTTTCCTACTGGTTTTGATTGAGTTTTTTTACTTTTTCCCTCGATTGAATTGTTTTGACTATTTGCTTGAGGATTCTGAATGGTAGGGGAAAACCGGGGATCGAATTTGATTTGGGACCATCGGGGATGGTCGATAACCAGAAATTAGCTTGTTTGAAAATTGGCCGCAGCGGCCTGGGACAATACTTTTGGATATTGTCATGGTAAATGTTGCGGTTGTGGCTGAGCAGTTTTGATAAAAATGACCTCCCCACAAGTTACACAACTTTGTTCAACCGCTTTTACGGAGCGGAAGCTGGGTTTGGTTCTTTTCTATTAAGAATTAAGCTTCCGAACATGTCTTATGTTCAGCAACATCAGTGAGACTGCTTGGGTGGACGAGTTGGACTCATTTCGCTACAACAGCTATGTTTCTGGGTTGACGTATCCTTAGACTTGCTTCGATGATTTTTTTAAACATTTCTCGAGGCATTTTGTCTAAGAAGTTACACACCAGGCAGCAGGAGTTCAATGAATCTTTGATCAACTGGTTGATGGGAATTGTAGATGTATCGAGTTGATGCAATTCTGAAAACCCATGATGAGGGCATCCCCTTAAAAGATCATTGAAACGATCCCAAGCCTCATAAAACGTCTCATCAAATTTTTGCTGAAATCTAGTGATTTCATTTCTGAGATTTGTCGTTTTAGAGGGAGGGATGAATTTGTTTATAAATTTCGAAACAAGAAATCTCCCAATGTTTCAAATCGACGAGGGGTTCTTTTTCAGCCATATCCGTGGGCTGCACCCTTTGAGAGAAAACGGGAAATGCATAAGTTTAACCGACGTATTTGGTGACGTTCAGATCTTCATCGTATTAGTGATCTTGTTGAATAACGGATGTGAGCATGTGGGTCTTCTTATCATTTCCAATAAATTGCTTGTTTGGGACAAGATTCAGTAGACCATGCTTGATCTCAAAGTTATTCGCGTGTTGATTTCCGGAATAATATCGCTATCCTCGTAACCCTCGCGTGGGTGCTTCGTGCAGTTGCCGCCATAGTAGATTATCAGCCATCGTAACTTTTGGGGGATTATCAGGTTTTAAAGATGGAGATGGTTCAACAGAAGGTGGCCTGGACTTGTGGTTCCGACGTCGACGGGCTTGAGAACGTCTGTAAGATGTGCGCATGCACAAAATAGAAATATATATAAAAGAAAATTTACACTTATTTTTTTTGGTTTTTTTTTTTCCATGATTAATTCACAATTGATTTTAATCGGACAATGAGATAAGACACTTTAAACCATAAATAATCTAACTTACTTACGCGGTAGCTCTCAAAAAGGTAAACGCACAGGTGAGCGGAGGAGTAGGAATAGCGCGAAGCTTATTTCTCCTTTCGGGTCGTAGTTCCTCGGAACAACCCTCCTTATACCCAACTTTTAGTTTGTTTTAAACTTTCAAGGTGACCCGTTCGTGGTAAGAGACACAAAATGGAAGTTTTAAATCTTTTGTTCGAGTTGGGAACCAACAAGTTCACGGTGGTTATTATTCGAAATACCTCAGTTGAGAATATTATATTTTGGTATTTTACCAGTTTGTGAATTTTATTGATAATTAAAGACAATGTTTTTATCTTTTGTTTTTTTTTTTTATGATAATTATACTAAAAGAAAATGAAAATATTTTTGTACTTTTTTTTATTTTTTTTTATTTTTTATATAAATTAATTTCACCAGCTTCAAACCACAAAATGCCAAACGCAACGATATGTCGGTTTCACAGCCTCCCGGCAACGGCGCCAAAAAAGTGATCGTCAAACCACACCTTAAAATATATATAATATATAATAGAATATAAAATATATATAGTAAGAGTGATCTGAAACATAATCAATAATACCGAGAAGTAGTATAGTATGTTCCCGGGTCGTTAATTCCCCAACGTGGAAGGGGGGGCTGGGGGGGGGTTGGACTGGAGAATCGATAAGCTCGAAGATTTGAGTTTGAAGGAGAGATAAATGATTTGAGAGTGCAGGGAAGTTAAATTTTAAAACAATAATAAACAAAAAGTTTAAGAAAAACATAAAAATTATGAATTAAGCTAAAAAAGAAGCACGAATCCCGACAATGGGGGGAAAAACCTAAAATCTTCAAAATTAACCCTACGAAGAAATTTTTGCTTCTAAACTACTCTAGGGAACAAATAACGAAGAATGAAAAAGACTAGACCAAAAACGGAGTTCGTTTGACCCAAAAACGAGTCAAGACAAAATCCCGTACCCGGACCGCTCTTTAAAAAATGAAAAGTTGTAAAAATGACTTTACGAAAACTTTTAAATTTTTCCTACAAACTAGATGACAAAATAAAATTTTCTAAAAAAGAAAAATATTTTTTTGATAATTTTTGTATTTTTTATGAATTTTTAAAACTTTTAACTAAATTAAATTATAAAAAATACTAAATAACTTCGAAAAATTCTGAAAAATTTACTAAAAATACTTTACACTATATTAAGCCTACGAAAAATGAGAAAGAAAAATTTGGCTTGTTAATAAGCTCGTTATAAGCTGTTAACAGCTTATAAGCTTAATGGCCCAAAACGTGTATAAATATTAAAGCCCTTGAGTCTTTAACGAAAAAGACCCAAGGGCGCAGCGGTATGATGTGTGAGTTATAAAGGGGGATCGTATCGAGAGGTCCCGGGTTCGAGTCTTGCTCACCCGGACCTCTTGTCTTTCCCTCTTTTTTTTTTCGAAAACTTCAAAAAGCAAAGTTGTTAAGCTCGTGGGGCTTAACAACTTTGTCAACTACAACTTTTTCTAGAAAGCCCTAAATAAGCTGAAAAATAAGCTTAAAAGTCGACAGAATAGCTTAAAGTGGCTTAAAGCTAGAAAAGTGCTAAGACATTTGGACTTGTGGTCGTTTTAAGCTAAGATTTGGACAAAAAGCTAAAAGGACTCCTAAACTAGCCTAATAAGCACTAAGAGGGTATAAGCTAAAATAAAATAAGCTGAGAGGAGCTTATGATGACAGAAACTAAATAGTGCTTAAAAGGCTAAAAGGCTAAACTGTTGACACAAATAAGCAAAGAGAAATGAGAAATAAGCAACACTACTAACTACACTATCCCAATAAGCTACTAGGAATCAATTGAGCTTATTAAATAAGCTCAATAAGCCAGAAAAGAAAAATAAGCAATCCTTACACCTAAGTCATGCAAAACAGTCAAAAGGCTAGTTGAGGCCTAAAAATAAGCCATCAAATAAGCTTCCTAAAGGTTGAAACTTAAGGGGCTTATACAAGAGCTTATAGGCTCTTGAAATAAGCCAAGAGATTGGGCTTAAGTACACTAGAAGTTTAAGAAAAAGGGGCTTAAAATCTCCCCTTTGCACCAGGGGAGATTAAAGCTTAACTCAAGGGGCTTATTTGACAGCTTATTTAAAGCTGTCAAATAAGCTCAATTTAAAAAGATAAGCTAAAACAGATTGAGTACCCTAGCTATTGGACTTATGCACCAATTTTTAGCTTTTAAAAACCATAAAAACCTGTTGATTTTTGATGGTGAAAAAGGCTTGAAATTTTGACACTAAAAACCTTGGTGGTTTTTGACTTAGAAAGTCAAAAGACCAAGGGGTTTGTTACAGCTTGTTAACACCTAACCATTACACTCTCTTTTTGATCCCGTACACTCTAAAAATCACATGTGCTTACTAATAAGCACTTGTGGTGTTTTTAAAAATCTTACTGTTTCAAAAGTGAGTTATAAAAACTTTGAAAAACAATTTTCAACCTTAAAAACTTTTAAAAAATAGCTTTGAACAAGCTTATTACTTAAGCTAAAACTATTTCAATGACCTCAACCCATGCACAAAACTATTTTGACCCGTTTTCCATGTTAACCCAAACACCCTTTAAGTCTAACTGTCAAAGTTAAAATGAACTCAAAATCTATTTTAAGACTAAAATAGCTAAAACCTTTTATTAATCACCACTCAGAAATTTCAATTAATTAAGCTAATTGTGCAAATAAAATCCTTACAGCTTATTAATAGAAATAAGCTAGTTACTCTCCTAGATTATACTACTTATAATGACAGAATCTACTACTTAAGATCTCAATGAACTAAAACTATAACAACTCAATGCATTTGCATCACTAAGCTAACTAATCAAATCTAACATATTTAAACAAAGAGAGATCAAAACATAAGATAATTGAGTAAGCAATTTTAATGCTAAAATGAATGTTCTAGAGAAAACCTTGAGGGAAAATTGAATGTCTCAGACTAGCCACTTATTGAGTGAGTGGCTTTAGAAAACATGAAATATGGCTTCCCTAAGCTCTAACCTGAGCTTAAAAACTCATTAAGCTAATATTAGCTTATTACTCTTTGAATCTTCAAAGTGAATCAATGAACGTAATGTGATCATGATTTGATGTGAAATGAATAAAAATGAGTAAAATGATTTACAAATCAATGTTTTTGACTAAATTTGGCTTTGTTGAACAAAAATTTGGCTCAAAAGAGCTTATGTGGTGCTTTTTGAAAGAGCACAGTGACATATGATGATGTAAAAGCTCATTTAGCTTTTAAGGAAACTGAATTGAGGGTCAATACTTATATAAAAACACTTGTAAGAACATAATTGAAAGCTAAAAAGTAGAAACAGCTTATGAACGCTTGTTTGACTTTTTCTTTGTAATTTATTGTAAAAAAACTTTGAATATTGTAGTATAACTTGAGGAAAAAGCTTATGAGAGCAACTAGAAAAGCTTATAGAACAGTAAAAAATGAGAGCTTAAACTGAAAATAGACTTGATATAAAAAAACGATTACAAGAATTCTAAAGAAAATTACAATTCGAAATTAAAACGGCTAACTCACTTGAACTAAAACTACTTAAAAAACTACCTTAAAACTACATGCTGGCCACAATGGGCTTACACTTGCTTTTATAGAAAAAATGAGCTAGGGTCTTCTTTTTCATGTCTTCTTCACTTGTGTTTCTTTGTAGACACAACAAAAGGGTTGTGTTTGTTGTGTGTGGGTAAAGTCACAATGAATCTCAGCCCTTCAAATTCCTTGGGTTTCTTTAGAAGCCATTCAAGCCGTCGATATAGGCTTTGGGAGATGTGGGATTGCCAACTTGGCAATCTTACAGCTGGGATTGAGAGTGGGGGGGGGGGGGGGGGGGGGGGGGGGAAATGATTATCTCGCTTCATTGGCATAATTTCAATATTCATGCATTTTTGCATTCATACTTCATTCATGCTTCTTTGACATTTTATCTTTCGAATTTATTAAGAACAGAAAAATCTCGCTTTAAAGAATCAAGTTACAAATTTGAAGCTTTATCTAAAAACATCGATTGACTTAGTTGAATTGAATTGAGCACGTATGATTAGGTGGATTAGAAGCTATGGATAGAAAAAGACATACAAGTTACTCAGTATAAGTTTTAGAAGAATCACGTGCCTCGCACATAAACTTTATATTTAATTCTCTATCACTTCATTGTTCTTCTCCTTATTAATATTCGAAGCAAATCGAAATTCGTGAAGGCTGTAGCCTTAAATACGGTAAGTTGAGGAACTAGATTGGGCATCAACTACGCTCCGGATCGAGTCAAAAATTATTCTCATTCTACCCATTAGGAAAGTCAAAACTGTGACAAAACACTTATTTTATTTTTGAAAATTTTTAAAATTTTTCAAATTTTTTTTTTTTTTTTTGGTATATATATATTTTTTTTTGCAAAAATTTGGTGGTAAAAACGGGATTACGTGATAACAACGACTGCAGGCAAAAATCAAATCAAAGATCCCCCCCATACTAGAACTAAACATCATCATCGATGTTTCAAAGGGGTTCCTATGCAAATCTAAGGCCGTTTATGAAGTGTGCCAAAAGATAAAACGTTAGTCGATTAGATTTGGATATGGTTTCCCTAATATGAAGCGGAGGGTGTGAAACTCTTGTGGATACTGCGGAAGTCGAGAGTCTTCACAATCCGGGAAATCCTGGTGATACAACACAATAGCAACAAAACATGGGCAAAAACACGGTAATGGAAAATGTAAGCCTCCTCACACAAAAACACTTATTTATTACATACTACTGATAAGCATGGGGTGCCTCCCATGAAGCGCTTGTTTTAGGTCCCGACGCTTGACCCATTTCCCTGAATTCAATTGTCCTTAGGGAAGGTTTGGAGATCCGGGACAACTTCGGTTGGTATGTCCCCTCCAAAATAGTGTTTTATACGATGACCATTCACTTTAAAGTTGGGCCCGGAGTTTTGAGATAACTCGACGTGCCATAGGTAATAATTGAACATGGTGAATGGTCCAGACCAACGGGATTTACAATTGCACCAATGAGAGAGAAAATCTTTCAGTATAGAGTTGGAAGAGGAGAACACGATCACCAACGTTGAAAACGCGGTTTTTAATCTTAGCATCGTGGATCCTCTTGGTTTTCTCTTTATAGATTAAAGAGTTTTCGTAGGCTTGATCATGAAGTTCATTTAGTTCATTGAGTTGAACTTTCCTGTGATCACCCGCAGTTTGAACATCAAAATTTGTATGCTTGAGGGCCCAATAGGCTTTGTGCTCTAACTCGATCGGTAGATGACATGCCTTTCCATACACAAGCTTGAAAGAGCACAGTGACATATGATGAAGTAAAAGCTCAATTTAGCTTTTAAGAACTGAATTGAGTCAATCTTATATAAAAAACACTTGTAAGAACAGAATTGAAAGCTAAAAAGTAGAAACAAGCTTATTGAAGCTTGTTTGACTTTTTCTTTGACTTTATTTTAAAAACTTTGACTATTGTAAGTAAACTGAGAAAAGCTTATGAGAGCAACTAGAAAAGCTTATAGAACAGTAAAAAATGAGAGCTTAAACTGAAAATAGACTTGATATAAAAAAACGATTACAAGAATTCTAAAGAAAATTACAATTCGAAATTAAAATCAGGCTCTTACGCACTTGAACTAAATTCTTAAAAAACTACATTAAAACTTACTTTGCTTGGCCTCAATGGGCTTACACTAAACACTTGCTTTTATAGAAAAAATGAGCTAGGGTCTTCTTTTTCATGTCTTCTTCACTTGTGTTTCTTTGTAGACACAACAAAAGGGTTGTGTTTGTTGTGTGTGTGTAAAGTCACAATGAATCTCAGCCCTTCAAATTCCTTGGGTTTCTTTAGAAGCCATTCAAGCCGTCGATATAGGCTTTGGGAGATGTGGGATTGCCAACTTGGCAATCTTACAGCTGGGAAAGATAGTGGAGGGGGGGGGGAAAGTGATTATCCATGGGGTGGTTTGGGTTGCAGGGTAAAACGGGGGTGGTTAACCCGTGAGTTTGTTGGGGGGGAAAATTAGGCGGGAAAAAATAGTTTATAAAGGTTGGGGGTGACAGGGTGTGGGTTTGGGAAGTTGGCAACTTTGGTCCTTGATGGTGTTATGTTTGATTGCACCATTGTCCTTGTGTTGTTATAACTTTTGGGGACTTGGCAAAACAAGTCCCCAAGAGTTATAACACTCTTTGCACATTTTTAAACCGGTCCTTGGTGGCTATAGTCCTTAGGAACTTGACGAAAATGGATACTTGTTGTTATCTTTCCTTTAGGTCGTTTGGCCCTTGTCTTCTTTTTTCTCTTTTCCTCTTTAAATATAAGTTTAGGGTTTGGCAATTTTAACCCTTAAACTTATATTTCTTCACATGTTGACTTTTGGATTCGTCGGGGTTGACTTGGGTTGACTTTTCAGGCTTGGGCTTGGACTTTGACTATGTGTTTTCCTTGCTTTTCCATTCCGAGTCTGGTTTTGTTGATTTGGCTTCATTTTCGTCATTTCTTAATTATCCGTTCTGCTACAATACAATTAGCAAAACAAGCATATATTTGATTTTATGTCGTTTTTTGGTTTTTTTAGCTCGTTTTTAAAGGTAAAAAAGGTATGTGTTATTAAAAACACATCACCTAGTAGCTTATAACATCATTGTTTCAAATGAGGTGTAGACGTTTCCAAAAAAAACCTTTTTGGTCTCTTCATGTAGCAAACACCTTCTTAGGTGTGGGGAAGGTATAAACAATAAATTCCTATATGTCTGGACATTCCCTCAACTTGTTTGTCCAGGAAGACTTGCACAAACCTTGGATACATAAGAAATTTTACCCCACCCTCTAAGTTCTTCACCATATTATCAAAAATGTACTTGGAGAAGTTAAAATTTTTGTTTATGGCAAGACATATCGTAGCAGATGCCATAGTGCTACTAAATTCATTCCAGGATGTAGTCTTAGCACTAAGCATTGCAGTATGGTATGGATAAGAAATTTCCATTGGGATGAAAAATAAGCTTTATAGAATGTAAGCTTTTTAGTAAGATTTTCATAGGCCCATTTTTCCAATTCTGCAAAATGGTAGCAGTAGGTAGACAATATGTTCCTTCAACATCATCCAACTTAAGATCACTCCTTGTACTCGTCTTAGTGATGATTACCTTCTTTTTGTCTACTAGGGCTTGTATCTGACACTCTCCATTAACTGTCTTAACCTTAGCAGTTTTGCCATTTTTGGTCTGTTTTGGGTTTAATTGGGTTATTTTAGATACAAACGGATATGTGTATTTTACACTTATCAAAAATCAATAATTTCCTCAAACCCATTACTTTCTTTGGGTTTCTCCGAAAACGCAATCAAATTGTGAGTTTCAACAAACTTTGAGGTCGACATTGTGATGGGTTTTGATGATTAAAGATGAAATTGAGTTAGGGTTTATGATTAGAGAGTATATCAATGTATAAAATCGATCGAAAGAGTGATTGAAACCCTTAATCGAAGTATTTATGAAATCACCCTCAACAGCATTTAACTTGAACTGGCATCATTAAGTTAAGCCTAACAGTATTAACTAACCCAGCAGTAGTAAATTATGCCTGGCAGCATTAACTTATGCATAACAGCAGGAAGTGTATGCCTATCAGCATAAACTAATACGGGCAGCAGTAAATTAAGCCTAGCAGCATTAACTTAAGCTTAGCAGCATTAAGTTTTAAGTTGAGCAGTATTAACTTTAACACACCAGCATTAACTCCAATTTCTTTCCAAAAAGCATTTTCATCATCAATTGTGATTATCACAAGCTCTCTTTCTGTTTTTAATCTTACTGTATCTCTCATTTCTTTTTCTCACCAATTCACTCTTTCTGTTTTTATCACACAGCTCTCTTTCTGTTTTTCAGCTCACTATATCTCTCATTTCTTTTCCTCACTAAGTCACTATTTTGTTTTTATTATCAAGAATCCTTTCAGACAATTTTGTACAAAGTTCTATTAATTCCATTAGTTTCATGTTGTCATCCCCACTTCCAAGTGTGTTAACTCTTTACGTAATAAGGATAAGATCAATAATAGAAGAGATAAGTATTCCGTGAGGCTTTCAAAAGATTTCACTTTTGACCAAAGCAAAACCCTAAAACCTACAGGTCATTTCCCAACGAGGCGTGAATTGAGAATCGGTTACGTTCGTGATCGCGTTTTTGAATGCTTTTAAAGTTTTTGGGTTTGAATTCTAATTCTACTGATAATAAGCAAAGAAAAGTAAAGAAAGCCTAAAAACGAAAGCAACTAAAGCTTAAAACCTAAAAACGATAACGGGATTCAAATCCCGTTCTTTAAAAAACTAAATTCTACAAAATTAACCCTACAAACGCAAATTTAATTTTCCTAAGTCCTAAATAATAAAAGAAAATTTTTTAAAAAAAGAATTATATTTTTTTGACTTTTTTTTATGAATTAAAAACTGATTTAATCTAAAAAAATTAATTAAAAATACTAAATTAAATGAGAAAAATTTGAAAAAATTCTGAAAAGTCCTTTAAACAATGCTTGATCTAGGAAAATTAAAATGGGTGGAACAACTTATTTAAATAAGCCAGAAATAAGCTAAAATGGGCTGTGCGCAAACAAAAAAAAAAAAAAACACACGGTGGCTAGGCTTAATGGTTAAAGGGGCTTGAAATAATATATGGTGCAAACATTGGCCAGATGGCCCTACTGGTGCTAATGGTTAGTGTGTGTGTTGTTTGGGACGTGTGTGTGCAAAGTGAGAGGTCACAGGTTCGACCCCTGTAGCCTCTCCTTTTTAACAAACATTTTTTTTAAAACTTTAAAAATAAGCAAAAAAAACAAACTTTAAAAAAGCAACTTTTTATAAAACTTAAAAATAAGAAAAATATAAGTAAAGAAAAAGTGACAGTTTTTACTTTTTTTTACACTAAGACTTAAAGCTGAACTGGTTGGCTTTTTTAAAACACAATAATCAAATGCAACTACAAAATAAGCAAACACAGATATACACCTACACCTAATAAGCACTTGAGAACATAAATAAGCAAAAACAACAAGCAGCAGAGGTCTGAAAAGTCAATAAGCTAATTGGCCAATTCTGTTGACCAAACAGCCTAAGGGGGCACTTTTGAGCTTAATTTTAAGCCATAAAATGGATCCTTATGGCTATGAGATTTGTATGATCATAAAGCTTATCCTAAGGGCTACAATAATAAACAAACAAAAAGTGGTTTGAAATTCAAATAGGCCATGAAAATTCTTATGGAAAATGGCTGATCACACTCAGTGCATGCTGAGTTTTGGTTTTCTTTTAAAAGACAACTAGGCTTAGTGCAGGCTTAATGTAAGCTAGTTAATTATAACAAGTTTAAAAATATAAAAATAAGTTGAAATGATCAAATTAAGTACAAACTACTATTGTTTTCAAATTTCAGACCCTAGTACAGCTTTTAACTAAAAAAATAGAATTGAAAAAAAGCTTTTTAAAACTGAAAGGTACTTAGACACATTTGAGCAAACTTTTACAAGACTAAAACAACTCATACTACTCTTAGTCTAGTGCATTTAGACAGCATAGACAACATAAATGCAACAAACACTCAAAAGAGTTTTCAGGTCCTCTTTCAAACTAAGTTTTTTAAAATAGATGCAACACACAGATTTGGAAAACTTATAGACACAACCATAAAACTTACTTTTAAACTTTAAGGCTTTTTAAAAACAGATGAACACAACTCAAAAGGGCTTGCTAAAGTTAAACGAATGACCCAAAAAGTTTTCTAAACCATTTTGACCCGTTTTACCCCTTAACCCAAACACCCCTTAAAGTTTCCAAAATCTGTTTTAAAACTTGTTTAGACTGATTTAAGCCAAGTATTTTAATAGACAGATGATAAGCAATCTATATTAACTAATAATAAGCATATAGAACTCAGAAATAAGCACTTAAGATGAGCAAACAAGATTATGCAGATTATAAGCTATAAAAGACAGTTTTAAAGCAAAACATACAAAGAACATATCAATATAAGAGGCATAAAACAAGCATCAAACATTAATAAAAAGCACAAATAAGCAGATACAAACAGTGAATAAGCAAGAATAAGCAAATAAACAGTAAATGAGCAAAAAATGGAAAAATGGAACTTACGAAAGTCCTTAGCTTTTGTGAATGATTTAAGCACTCAAATCAGTTCTAAACCAACCTATATGTTTCTCAAGAAGCTCTAACCCATGGCCATCCAATATACACCATGCTTCATGAATTTCTTGACAGATTTTTGAGTGATTTTTATAATTTTCAAGACAGAAATGTAAACAAGTTTTTATATAAGCTTTGAATGAACCAAAGGCTTATGTAAGAGCTTAATGACAGAATTTAAAGGACAATTAAAGTAAATGACAATATTTTAAAAGAACTTAAAATTTCATTAACTTGAAAAAAAATTACAATGCTTGAATTTAAATGACAGGTAAATTAAATGACAAGTAAATTAAAATGGTCTAATTTTGTTAAAACAAGACTTGACAAAAAAAAATTGAGCTACAATGGCTACTACTTATACTAAAAGTTCTAAGTCTTAGTTCTTCTTGTTGTGCTTCTTCTGTGAGAGGCTGAGAACTTGTGTTTTCTTTGTGAGTAGGTCCAAAAGTCTTCTTAAGCCATCAAATATGCGTGTTCTCCAGTTGTGTGATTACGACCTTGATTTTCTTGTCTTTTGCATCAACCAATCGAAATTTAGGGGAATTGCCAAGGTGGAATTGAGTCATGTGATAAGGTGGGGTTAGGAAAGGGATGGTTTTGTTTGGGGGTACAGTAGACGAGGTGAGAGTGACAGGGGTGATGAACAAGGGAATTGGCGGGAAAACATTTTGGTTAGTTAAACTGGGTAAAAGTTTTGGAATTGACAAGATTGGCCCCTTATGTTGATATGTGTGTTTGCAACCACAGTCCTTGTGGTGTACATGAGTTTGTGGATTGGAAATTTAAGCCCTTGAGGTTATATGGATGTTTTTCACATATGGTCCTTGTAGTGAAATAAACTTAACAACAGTATGGAATAGGCTGTTAAGTCTTAACAATTAAAGGGATTTGGGCTTATTTTGCATTTTGGGCCTTAAATTGTTTTTATAAATTAACCATTTAAGTGTCTTGATGTGCCCAATAGTCGTATCCTCTTCACATCGCAGTCCCGCGCCCCGACCCATTAGATGGGTGCGGGTTGACCCATTAAGTATTTCTTCGGTTTTGGCTTCGGTTTTGACTTTGACTTCTCGGTGTTGACTTTGACTTTGACTTGTTGACTTTTTCAAGCTCTTTCTATTCCGTGCTCGGTTTTGTCCGTTTTGGCTTTGTTTTTGTCCTTTTTGTTGATATTCGCTTCTTGCACAATATAAATGAAAAACACACAAATACAATGTACTTTTGGTATGTTTTTGGTCTTTTAAGTTCGTTTTTATAGGCAAAGGGTGTATGTAATTAAACACATACCAAAATCCCCAATACTAAACTATTGCCGTGTCCTCACGCAATGCTATAAGTAAACACTTTGGGAAACCAAGAGTCTCAATCATCCTCGATAATTTACCTGAAAAGTAGCTATGTGTCATCGAGGGGAATTAAAGAATCAATACTTTGAAAAAGCCCATTTTTTTGCCTTTTTAAATTTTAACTTATTCACACACATATTTTTGTATTTTTTATTTTTCTCATTTTTTTGTACTTTTCTTTTAGCAACTAACTAACATGTTTGACTTTCGTTATTTTATAACTTTTAGGGATCATAGAACAAGAAACATTTCAATCCTAAAATGCCCCAAAAAGGTTAAATCAAGTTCCTGACTTTTCACTCCGTCACAACCAAGCTAAAAAATGAAATCACTGTTAATACACGTTAAGTTGTAAAACTACTCATACTTGTAAATTGTTGAACTTTCGCTCCCGACCATTTATTCTTATCTTAGGTGAATGTGCCATTTCGAATTTCAACCATGGATCAACGTTTTGCAAAATTTCTATGCTTCACGTTCCACCTAAGAATAATGAGTTTGAAGGCGAGATCATCTCATGTAGCGACTTTCGTCTTGGCACATCCCAACCTTGCGGCTAAGTGACCAGGTTTTGACACCCCACAGAGACTAGTATCGGGACTCACGGACCTTCTGGTTCAACAAAATCATAGGGTTTCCAGCTTATAATATATAACAACTTAAATGAAATAGTCTTAGTTCAAAAGCATATTTAAATTTAAGAAAAAGAGATTTTCCCTATATTTATTAATTCACGTTTACTACACTTAATATAATTACACATCCATTAAACTAATGAAAATCATCAACCTTTTTGAAGGCTGCAACATCGGTTGTGAGCCGGCAAGATGCAGCAAACTTTTATCAGTCTCGGATAAATACTATGTGCCTTATTTAGAAGACTGCAAACATCGGTTGTGAGCCGGCAAGATGCAGTAAACTTTTATTAGCCCACAGTTTATTATTATTATTACCTCATTTTTTATTTTAACATATAATATAGAGAAAATTTCTTTTTAGAAAATTTAAGTATAAATTTGAACTAAAATTATTGATATCGACTATACTTCAAAAATTGTTGATTTAAGTTTAATTTTCGAAGAGAGCACGTATTATTAGTCCGGTTAGGAGCTTATGGGAGAGAAAAGCCACAAATTACACTTATGAGCTCTTAAGATTTCCAAATAATCCTTGTTTAGCATCCAACTCATACTTAACTCTATCATTTTCCGTTCTTCGCAAAGATCCGCGAATGCTTAGTCTAAAAGTTAAGGAACACAAGCTAGAGCTCAACACGCTCGATCGAGTCAAAATTTATTCTTATTCTACCTAGCAGGAAAGTCAAAATTTTGACAAAACACTTATTTTCTTTTTGAAAATTTTTAATTTTTTTAATTTTTTTTTTGTATTTTGGTGGTAAAAACAGGATTACGCGAAAACAACGGCTGCATGCACATTCAAATCGATAGATCCCCCCAATACTAGAACCGGAACATTGTCCTCCAATGTTTAAGAAGGGGTCTCTATTAATTCCTAAGCGTCTTATTAAAGTATGCTTAAAGATAAACGTTAGTCGATAAGATTTGGATATTTGATTCCCAAAATGAAGCTGAGGATGTGAAGCTCGAGTGAACGAAGGACAAAACCATGAGCACGAGTCTTCAAAAATTCAGGAAATCCTGGACATATAACACAAAACAAAATGTACGGGAAAAGGAAAGAGGCGAGCCTCTCTACAACATACTTATTTATTACTTACTATATAATGTATATTAGGTAAAGCATGGTTTGGCACCCACGAAGCGCTTGTTTAAGGCCTCTTAGCTTGACCGATCCCCATACTTGAACTGGTCCAAGGGGGGGATAGAAAATGGGAGATACGGCACAATTCCAAAACTCGGATGTTCCCCCCCATCTCCAGAAGTGAAAGGAAAAATCTCACACTGGGCTTTCAAAATGTTCAAAGACTTTGAAGCTTTAGGGCCACCGATGAGATAAATTCAAGGATATAAGATAGAAGTTATGAAATCCTTTAGAAGGTGAGAATACCAAGACGGTTTTTCCTCATTTTCAGATGAATAAGAGAGTAGAGTTTCGGACCCAGGAACTTTCTTTGTGGAAAGGAAGTTCATAAAGAGGAGGGATTAAATCCTCAAGAATTTAAAGGCATGCATTAGTGGTCTTCTTTTCATTCTTATCCGGTGTTACTCGATTAGTGACTTCAAAAAGGTTCTCATGAATGAGTATACCCGGATTAAATACTTTGTCCTCGTTATTGGTTGAAGGCAAAGCATCAACCTTGGAAAAATCTATAGAGTATGAGTCAACACTCGGGGGGAAGGAAGGAAATCACTTGATCTAGAGGGATCAAGTTCATCAATCAAGAGTTTAGACTGTTTGATTTTATCTTCCTTGGAGTCAAATGGATCATCATAAACATCTTCATTATCAAACTCAAGTTCAAAAAGAATCTTCAGCGATATCATTCAGTATAATGGTGGAGATGAATAATCAAGAGTATGTTCATCGGTGAACATCTCGGGAATGGTATCATCAAGATCGTTATTAGGGTCTGCAAGATTACCCTCATCTACCGAATCCTCGAGAATAGAATTCATTTCCTTGGTAGGATCATTGTTAAGAAAATATTCTATTTCTCTAAGATCGGATTCGATATCAAAAGGAAGATCATCATTTCCCGGTGGAAATGTGATAAGAGCGAGTTCATCGGCGAACTCCTCGAGTAAAAGGTCGACAGGATCATCATTTCCCGGTGGAAATGAATCACTTGCGAGATAAGCTTTGAATTCTTCCCAAATTAACTCACTTTTTCTAGGGAAGTAAGTGTGGGAGAAGAAGAAGACTTGGTCACGGGTTCCGAAATTGGAGTGGGATTGCCACACAATGGATTGATAACTTCCGGTGAAGTTAAATCGGTATGAGAAGAAAAAGTGGGATTGCCACTTTGATGATTTGTTGCCTTTTCATTTGCAAACACGTCCTCAAGATAATCTTTATGAGAGACATTGTAGATGTCAATCATGTTGATTGATTCTTTTTGAGGTTTGTTAGAATAGCTTGAAGTATCATGTCTCATATTCAAGATTAATCTTTCGTCACCGTCACGGAGAATCATTTCTTCTCCGTGAACGTCAATCAAAGCACGAGCGGTCTGTAAGAAAGGTCTTCCTAAGATGAGGAAGACACGAGGATCAGCTTTCATAATCAACGATGACAAAAAATCAGCAGGAATGTGAACTTTCCAACCGGAACAAAGACATATCTTGCAATTCCAAGCCGATGTACAAATCTTGCCGGTAGCGAGTTCAAAGGTTCCATGCTGGGTGGGAAATAAGCTCGGGTAAACCTAACTTTTTCCAAACGAGAGTGGCATCAAGTTGATGCTAGCACCTAGATCGGCTAGGGCCTTGCACTTGAGCTCACTAAAAACTACATGGTTTAGAATGAGAATTTCCTTTGGTATCAAGTTTCTAGGGTAGTCTTCTTAAGGATAACCACTGAGCAATTTTTATTAAGGGGTGTGTTTGCCAGCTCTAAACTTTTTCTCCTTATTGGAAAGGAGACTTTTAAGCATCTTTTGGTATTTTAGGATTAGAATTAAAGCATCGGCCAGCGAGATATTGATATGAAGTTGTTTGAACATTTGCCAAAATTTATGAATTTGGACTTCATCTTTCTCTTGTTGTTTTTCTTGATGCATTTCTTGAAGGATAAGGGTTATTTAGGGTAAAAGGATCCTTTTGTGACAAAATAATTTCTTTTGAGAAGTTCGGTTTAGCTTTTTGGAAAAGAGGAGGTGGTCCTTAATGGTATACTCATCGAGTTACGGCGTCAGTTAAAAGTCTCCCTCTACACGTTCTCCTCTTCGGATAATGAATGGAGGAGGCATTAGGAACGGAAGGTCCATCAAGAACAAGACCACTTCGGGTGGTGATGGCTTTTAATTCACCTTTTGGGTTAGCAATGGTGTTGCTAGGGAGAGATCCCGTATCCGAGGTAGAAGCGGTGTTCATTTGGAAAAAGCTAGCCATCATGTTCTTAAGCTCATTGGTTCTTAGGTTAAAACACTTGAGCTTGAATCGAAGTTTGCATTTTCATTTCTTAACTCCTTTTTCACTTTGTAAATTTGCAGTTGCATGATTTTATATTAACCTCATTCATTTTCTTAATTTTCTCCAACTCACTTAAAGGTACAACTTGATTTTGTTGAGTTGGAGCTTGATAAGATGTATCATGATTGAAATTGATTTCTTGATTATATCCTTGAGGTTGGCTAAACCAGTTTTGATTATTTTGCACGTTTGGTTGAGCAAAACCCGGTGGTCGAATTTGATTAGCCACACCCGGAGGACGATAACCGAAATTACCCTGATTGTAGTTAACCGCGGCTGCTGAAACGTATCCTTGAATATTATCCCGAAAAGTGTTGCCATCGGCGGCGAGACACTGATAATAAGGATGAGCACCACCGCAAGTAACACAAATTTCCTCAACGGCTTTTACGGAAGCTGGAGGTGGGGTTGCTTGAAATTGTTTGAGAATAGCGGTCATGGCGGTAGTCACAACACTTGTTTGCTGATTTACTGCATGAGTAAGTTTGGCTATCTCAGAGGAAGAAGAAGAATTAACATCACTTGATTTCACTTGAGAAACAATTGATTTGTTTCGTGAATTGCGGACCTTGGATTTGTTTTCGATAATCGTCAACACATCTTGAGTACTTCTTTCCAAAAGATTACCACCGGCGGCAGAATTCAAAGAATCTTGGTCGGTTGGGTTTAAGGCATTGTAGAAGGTATCAAGTTGATGCAATTCGGTAAAACCATGATGAGGGCATGCACGAAGGAGATACTTGTGTACGGTCCCATGCTTTCCGATGAAAACGAATTGTAACCAAAACGTTGTTCAAAGTTTGGAAATTTCATTTCGGAGATTTGCGTTCTTGTGGAGGAAGGAATTATTTGATGAATTTGGAAACAAGATCTTCCCAAGTGAGAATAGAACGAGGGGGTTCTTTTTCGAGCCAACGACGGGCTGCCCCCGCAAGAGAGAATGGAAAAAGCATAAGCTTAATCGCTGAATTAGGCACATCCTTGTATTTTATTGTGGAAGTTATTTTGTTAAACCAACGAATGTGATCATGAGGATTGTCTTTCTCAAGTCCGAAGAATTGGTCCGAAGTCATCATATTAATGAGACTATGCTTGAGCTCGAAATGCTCAGCAAGAATTGGTGGAACCACAATTGCCTCTGCATAACCCTCGGTGGGTGCACGGAGCAATTTTCCGTTCATAGTATGTTGATGGCCTCGTTTATCTAGGGAGATTCTTCAAGAGCGAACGGTTCGACTCTTTGTTTTGAACGTCTACGGTTACGACGTCTCGGATTCGTAGAAGTAGGATTTGTAGAAGGTTCACCAACGAATTTGGAAGAAGAGCGAGTTTGCATACACTAAAAACAAGAACAACACTATTTTTGGTAACCGGATGTTAAAAGTCCATGGTAGCTCTTTAAACTACGCACAAGATAGCGGAAGGAAAATTAGCACGCCGAAGCGATTTAAAAGCGTTCTTCCTTTTTGGGCGATGTTCCTTGGATCAAGCCCGCCTTATACCCTCCTTATAGTTTGTAATTCAAAGGTGAGCCGATTATAACGATTAACAACACGATTTGTTTTGTTGGTTTTTCAATTTTTTTGGTACTTTCAATACTTTAGGAAAAGTATTGTTGGTATTTTTTAATTTTTAATAATAAGAAAATATTCACAAACGGAAAATGATAACTTCACGAGGAAGGGTCTTCAAAAACTAATCTTCAAACGAAACACGATAATCGTAGCACACCTCCCCGGCAGCGGCGCCAAAAATTGACTCTCGTCACTTAATACATATAAATAAATATATAAATACGTAATAAGGATAAGATCAATAATAGAAGAGATAAGTATTCCGTGAGGCTTTTTAAAAGATTTTCCACTTTTGGACAAAAGCAAAAACCCTCAAAAACCCTCACCCCGCGAGTCGTTTCCTCAACGAGGAGTAGAATTGAGAATCGGTACGTTCGTGCACTCCCCGTTTTTGGAATGCTTTTAAAGTTTTTGGGTTTGGATTCTAATTCTACTGATAATAAGCAAAGAAAAGTAAAGAAAGCCTAAAAACGAAAGCAACTAAAGCTTAAAACCTAAAAACGATAACGGGATTCAAATCTCGTTCTTTAAAAAACTAAATTCTACAAAATTAACCTTACAAATGCAAATTTAATTTTCCTCTGTCCTAAATAATAAAAGAAAATTTTTAAAAAAAGAATTATATTTTTTTAACTTTTATTTAGATTTTTATGAATTTAAAAACTGATTTAATCTAAAAAATTAATTAAAAATACTAAACTAAATGGGAAAAATCTGAAAAAATTCTGAAAAGTCCTTTAAACAGTGCTTGATCTAGGAAAATTAAAATGGGTGGAACAACTTATTTAAATAAGCCAGAAATAAGCTAAAATGGGCTGGTAGGCTTAATGGTTAAAAGGGGCTTAAATAATAAATGGTGCAAACATTGGCCAGATGGCCCTACTGTGCTAATGGTTAGTGTGTGTGTTGTTTGGGACGTGTGTGTGCAAAGGGAGAGGTCACAGGTTCGACCCCTGTGGCCTCTCCTTTTTAACAAACATTTTTTTTAAAACTTGTAAAATAAGCAAAAACAACAAACTTTAAAAAAGAAACTTTTATAAAACTTAAAAATAAGCAAAATATAAGTAAAGAAAAAAGTGACAGTTTTTACTTTTTTTTACACTAAGACTTAAAGCTGACTGGTTGGCTTTTAAATACACATTAAGCAATGCAAAAACTTTTTTCCCAAAAAAAAAAAAAATGGAAACACAGATATACACCTACACCTAATAAGCACTTGAGAACATAAATAAGCAAAAACAACAAGCAGCAGAGGTCTGAAAAGTCAATAAGCTAATTGGCCAAATCTGTTGACCAAACAGCCTAAGGGGGCACTTTTGAGCTTAATTTTAAGCCACAAAATGGATCCTTATGGCTATGAGATTTGTATGATCTTAAAGCTTATCCTAAGGGCTACAATAATCAGCAAACAAAAAGTGGTTTGAAATTCAAATAGGCCATGAAAATTCTTATGGAAAATGGCTGATCACACTCAATGCATGCTGAGTTTTGGTTTTCTTTTAAAAGACAACTAGGCTTAGTGCAGGCTTAATGTAAGCTAGCAAAACAAGTTAAAAATATAAAATAAGTTGAAATAGATCAAATCTAAGCTACAAACTACTATTGTTTTCAATTTCAGACCTGTACAATTTAACTAAAAAAATAGAATTGAAAACAGCTTTTTACCCCATTTTGAATATATCTCCCACGCGGGCCCCCTCTCCCCACAATCATCTCACCTCCCTCTTCACTCCACAGTCGAGAAATATTTAAACTTTTACAAGACTAAAACAACTCATACTACTCTTAGTCTAGTGCATTTAGACAGCATAGACAACATAAAAACAACACTCAAAAGCAGTTTTCAAGGTCCTTTATCAAATAAGCTTATTCAAAACAGATTCAACACACAGATTTGGAAAACTTATAGACACAACCATAAAACTTACTTTTAAACTTTAAGGCTTTTTAAAAAAGATGAACACAACTCAAAAGGGCTTGTTAAAGTTAAATGAATGACCAAAAAAGTTTTCTAAACCATTTTGACCCGTTTTACCCCTTAACCCAAACACCCCTTAAAGTTTCCAAAATCTATTTTAAAACTTGTTTAGACTGATTTAAGCCAAGTATTTAATAGAAGAAGAACAAGAATCTATATTAAATAATAATAAGCATTAGAACTCAGGAAATAGGCACTTAAGATGCGCAAAACAAGATATGCAGATTATAAGCTATAAAAGACAGTTTTAAAGCAAAACATACACAAAGAACATGTAAACTATAAGAAGGCATAAACAAGCATCAAACATTAATAAAAAGCACAAATAAGCAGATACAAACAGTGAATAAGCAGGAATAAGCAAATGAACAAAAAAATGGAAAAATGGAACTTACGAAAGTCCTTAGCTTTTGTGAATGATTTAAGCACTCAAATCAGTTCTAAACCAACCTATATGCTTCCCAAGAAGCTCTAACCCATGGTCATCCAATATACACCATGCTCCATGAATTTCTTGACAGTTTTTTGAGTGATTTTTATAATTTTCATGACAAAAATGTAAACAAGCTTTTATATAAGCTTTGAATTAACCAAAGGCTTATGTAAGAACTTAATGACAAAATTTAAAGGACAATTAAAGTAAATGACAATATTTTAAAAGAACTTAAAATTTCATTAACTTGAAAAAAAATTACAATGCTTGAATTTAAATGACAGGTAAATTAAATGACAAGTAAATTAAAATGGTCTAATTTTTGTTAAAACAAGACTTGACAAAAAAATTGAGCTACAATGGCTACTACTTATACTAAAAGTTCTAAGTCTTGGTTCTTCTTGTTGTGCTTCTTCTGTGAGAGCTGAGAATGTGTTTTCTTTGTGAGTAGGTCCAAAAGTCAATCTCAGCCATCAAATATGAGTGTTCTCCAAGTTGTGTGATCAAAGCCCTTGATTTTCTTGTCTTTTTCATCAACCAATTGAAATTTAGGGGATTGCCAAGGTGGCAATTAAGCCATGTGATGAAGTGGGGTTAAGGGAAAGGGATGGTTTTGTTTGGGGGTACAGTAGACGAGGTGAGAGTGACAGGGGTGATGAACATAATGGGTAAAAGTTTTGGAATTGACAAGATTGGCCCCTTATGTTGATATATGTGTTTGCAACCACAGTCCTTGTGGTGTACATGAGTTTGTGGATTGGCAATTTAAGCCCTTGAGGTTATATGGATGTTTTACACGTATGGTCCTTGTGGTGAAATAAACTTAACAGCAGTATGGAATGGGCTGTTAAGTCTTAACAGTTAAAGGGATTTGGGCTTATTTTGCATTTTGGGCCTTAAATGGTTTTTATGAATTAACCATTTAAGTGTCTTGATATTAATAGCTTAATGGGCTGCCCCGGCCCATTAGATGGGTGCGGGTTGGCCCATTAAGTATTTCTTCGGTTTTAGCTTCGGTTTTGACTTTGACTTCTCGGTGTTGACTTTGACTTTGACTTGTTGACTTGCTTGGTTTTGTCCGTTTTGGCTTCGTTTTTGTCCTTTTTGTTGATATTCGCTTCCTGCACAATATAAATGAAGAACACACAAATACAATGTATTTTTGGTATGTTTTTGGTCTTTTAACTTCATTTTTATAGGTAAAGGGTGTGTGTAATTAAACACATACCAAGCCTCAAACTTAATTTGAGCTTCTGCACCCCCTAATATGGTATCTTGGCACCTGGGACCACTACTTGAATAAGTTCCCTAAGGAAAAGACACATTAAGTGTTGCCATGTATTGGGTCCTATTTATGTTACCACTGTCCTGCTCTGCTTCTAAGCTAGAAGCAATAGTGGCATCCATTTCCATTCTGTCCTTCCACTCCTTAATGATAGTCTCATCTGCAACAAGGTGAAGAGGTCCACTAGACTGAGATATCTTAGTGGTCCTTTTGGCTTTCCTAGGTTTGTGGGTCTTTTTGAGTTAAGATGATGATAAAACAGTGATTGGTTCTTTATTAGAGAGTTGAGCAGATGTGGATGTGTGTTAGGGATCAGTGGGTTGTCCTGACCCTTCACCTACTTCTGCTTAATGTTACATTCCCTTTCATCCAATCTTAATTAACCTCCCCTCAAACAATACTTCAGAGATTAAGTAATCCAATGCTAGCAATCAGAAAGTTAAACCTGCTAACATCAAAAGCCTTTGTGAGAAGATCTGCAACATTATGGTCTGTGTGAATCTTGATCACTTAAATCAACTTCTTCTCATAAGAATCTCTGATGAAATTGTGCCTAATCTCTATGTGCTTGGTTTTAGAGTGAAACACTAGATTTTTCTCACTACAGATTGTCTTTCATTATCAATGTTAAATCTTGGTGTTCATTAAATTAAACCTTAATCAAGCATTGGATTTTGAAACCATAACCACCTGTCCCAACAATTAGCTAGCATCAACATATTCTGCCATCAGTTGTTGAGTGGCACAATATGTTTGCTTTTTTTACATTGCATGAAATTAATCTTTTTCCAAGAAATTGACAAACCTCCTATGTGGCATTTCCTGTCAAAAACTAGCTAAGCATAATCACTATCTGAAAAAGCTTCAGGAAATGGTGAATACCTAGGATACCAAAGGCCCAATTTGGTTGGACCTTTTAAAGTATCTAAAGATCCTCTTCACAGCATGAAGATATGAGACTTTAGGAGTAACTTAGAACCTTGCACAAGCACAAACTACAAACATTATGTTAGGCCCTAGAAGCTGTTTAAGTACCATCAAATGATCCAATCATTTGATTCTGTATAAGTGAATTCCACATTCCTCAGCTTCTTATAGATCCTTGAGAAATGCCGTGTTAGTCTCAATTGAGTGGTTTGTTGTCTTTACAGTGGCAAAATCAAACTTCTTCAATATATCAGCCACATACTTGTCTTGGCTGATGAAGATTCCATCATCTTTCTTCTTCACTTATAACCTTAAGAAGAAAGTGAGCTCCCCTATAGAACTCATCTGGAATCTCTTGTGTATCATCTGCTCAAACTCAACACATAAAGACTTCTTTGTAGACCCAAAGATGATGTTATAAACTACACATGTACTAATAGGATATCACCTTTGTCCTTCTTGATGAACAAAGTCTTATCTATAGTGTAACATCCCGCTCCGATAAGAGACCAAGAGTCACGTTATGGTGTCATATCAGAACATATAAACGCAAGCGGAAGACTTTATTAAATAAAAATACTAAGTCATGTAACAAAATGACTTCCAAAAGTATTAAATTCCAAAAGTCTAAATGAAAAGAGATCTTCAAACGAAATAAGTCTTAAACATAAATAAAAAAATGGAATCTATCAGGGTCGGTACCTCTAATAGATTCTACTCTCAACACTCAAATCCCAACTTCCCGCTTATTACCTGCCGCAGGAAAAGAAAATGCGGCTGAGCTAACGCTAGTGAACAGAATATATTAATAAATATTAATAAGCCAAAGAATTGAATGAACGAACACGAGGAACCTGCTAAACAAATATCATACAAAATACGAATCAAATGAATAAGAATCAAGAACAACAAAGGAATGCCTACGAGCACAGATAAATGTCTAAACATGATACATGAATAGACCCTAAACAGATATAATCATATAGCCACATAATAAGTTATACACAGGATTTGCAACTCCTGATGTACCAAATGTGATATGGGGTGTATAGCACACACACAACCATTCACCTGAACTGAATGGAACAAAGTACCTAGGATGCATCCATACGCTCCCTGCAAAACAAAGTCATATCCATATACACAAGTACAATGAAGAGTATAAAACAATGTAAACTAAATAATCAAAGGCCATCATTCAAAAGGAAATGTCGTGGACTAATCACACTGCCATAGATAGTGTCATGCTATTGGTGCATCAATGACATGGTCATGGTACCTCCATGACTAGTACAAATAGCTCGAGAAAAGATTTAAGCAAACTGAATAAGTTACCAATAATTCAATCAAGATAACGGATCTAATATCATATTCAAACAAAGATCAAAGGAATCATGAATGTGAATATCAAATCAAACAGAATATCAACGAATATCAATGAGTCATGAGTACGGATAGCAAATCAGACGGAATATCAAACGAATCAAAGTAGCTAAAACAAATAAGAATCGAGTCATGAGGTGTCCTTACTAAAAGGACGGAATATATGTACAAACAACAGAACGAACGAAGCAACGCATACCATAATAATAGTAAAGAAAAGTATGTATCAAGAATATCCGTACGAGAAATCAATGCAAACGAAAGAACCATTAATCATAACAATAATAAAGAGAAGAGGTAATGATTATCTGTACAATTAATTTCAGTTAAAAAAAGGATAGATATATCCGTACCTTAAATTATAAGTTCACATACACACACTAGAAAGTCGAATTACTCCTTCTAATAATTTCAAAAGTTAAACCTTGGCAACTTGTATGCATCTTGATATCTATAGCATGAGAATAACAAGTTCCATAATTTTCTTCGTGTAATTATTAATATCTAAGGGGCCTATATATAAATTCAATATAAACAAAAAGTTGAGAATAGACTGTGTGTCTTCCTCATGCTACGTTTTCTTTTCTTTTGATCTCTTCCTCATCTCTTTTATATATAAGTCTATTCTTATCATGGTGTAGATATTGTTAAATCACTTTTTCAAAGTAGGTTTTGCTCCGATTGTCTAAATTGAACAGTTTTTGAATGTACATTCCCAAACATAGAACTTTTTATTAATGGATGTGATATTGTTTCTTCACTTTAACGTAGTTTGCTTTAGTGGCTTTGTATTACTCTTATACATCATGTTTTATTGATCAAATGGGTTACCTATTTTCACTTATTTATCAAGTATGAAACATTCATATTATCATGTAGTATATGGTTTAAGTTGAAATTGCCATTTTTTTTATAATATTTTATCGTGTGGTTTAGTAGTTTTTGTCGGATTCAATAACCATTTATAATATTGTAGTTGGTGCAGCGATTACAAATGATGGATTAGATTGTTTGGGTTTCGTCTTTGCGATTGTATGAGAACCTTTGGGATCTCGTGTTGGCAGGGGTGGTGCGAGCGCGTGTCACGCATCATAAGTGGTGTGGGGGAGTGTGTGCCGTACCTGGGTAGTCGGAAATGTGGTCGTGAGGGGGGGGGGTGGGGGAGGGGGGGTGGGGGGGCTTGAGGGGGAATTGGAGGTGTGGGTTATGGGGGCGGTGTCTTGGGGGAGGGAGGGGGGGGGGAGGTGGGGGGGGTGGGTGGGGGAGGGGGAGGGGGGCGGGGGGGGATAGAGGGGGGGGCGGGAGGGGCATGGAAGGGGGGGAGGGGGGGGGGGTGGAGAGTAGGGGGGAGTGAGGGGGAAGGCGGTGGGTGTGGTTGGGAGGCGGTGGTAAGGGGAAGGGGTGGGGGGGGAGGGGGTGAGGGGGGGGATTGCGAGGGGGAGCGGGGGGGTGGTTTAGGGAGGTGGGTAGGGGGGGGTGAGGGGGGGAGGGGATTGACGGGGGGCTAGGGGGAGAGGGGGGGTGTTATGCGCGGGGGGGGGGAGGGTCGGGTGGGTGGGGGGGTTATTGAGGTGGGGTGAGTATGGGGCGAGGGGGGGTGGGGGGGGGGGTGGGGTGGGGGGTCTTGGGAGTCGGAGCATAAGTGTTAATGGGGGGGGGGGGGGACGAACGGGTGGGGGGATGGGGTGGGGGGAGGTTGTAGGCGGCGGTTTAAGGTGTGTGTTGACCTTTTTTACTTTTTTTTACTTTATATCTGTTTGTTCCAGTTTTTGGTCTCAGTCTATCGCCTTAGAGGTAAACCTTTAAACATATCTTTGTCCATCAGGTGTATTGCGCTTGATGTAATACGTAATATTTGGTTATTGTTAAGAATATAAATACTAAACCACGCGATTAAAAATATGATTAATATTTGGCTATGTCATATTAAACCATATGACTACATGTAATATGTATTTTCATACTGATAAAGAAGTGAATTAGGTAACACAATTGATCATTATATACATGATGTATAAGAGTAATAATAAGCCACTAAAGCTAACTACGGGATAGTGTTGATACACTTAAATACATTTTAGAGGCTTTGTTTGGGAATGACATTCAAAACTGTTCTATTTAGACAATCGGAGCAAACCTACTTTGAATAAGTTGTTTATCTATTCTACTAAATGAGAAGAATTGCTTATATTAAATGAGATGAGGAAGAGATAAAAAGAAAAGAAAACGGAGCATGAGGAAGACGCTCGTGTCTTTCTCATCTTTTGTGTTTTATGATTTTATATATAGGCCCCTTAGTTATTAAGTAATTACAAGAAGAATTTATGGAACTTGTTATTCTCATGCTTATAGAATCAAGATGTCCATACAAGTGCCATGGTTTATACTTTTGAAATTATGTAGGATATTCTACCAATAGCAAAGCATACATGGTATTTAACAGTAGAACTAGGATAGTAGAAGAGAACCTGCATGTTAAGTTTAGTGAAGAAACACCTAATATTGCAGGAAATGGACCTAATTGGCTTTTTGATATAGATGATCTAACAATATCTATGAATTATAAGCCAGTTGTTGTAGGGAACCAATCTATGGTAATGCAGGTACCAAAGAAAACATTGTTGCAGGTCAAGATGGGAAGAAAATAGTACCTAATCAAAAGTATATACTGCTACCATTGTTGACATCTGATCCATCATTCTTTAAAAGTTTAAAGGATTCTCCTTATGCTGGATTCAAACCATCAGGGGAGGAGGAAAAGATAGATTCTAAACATTAAGAGAATGAAGATAGTGAGGTGCCAAATACAGAGGAGTCAAGAGTTAATCAAGAGTAGGATGCAAATGTCAACAGCACTAACAACATTAATACTGTTAGTCCAACTGTTAGTGCTGCTGACATAGAAAATAATGCTGTTTATGAGAATATAGTCTATGGAGGTATTGATGATTCAAATATGCCTAATTTGGAAGAGATTGTCTATTCTAATGACGATGAAGAAGTTAGTGCAGAGGCTGACATGAACAATTTAGCTACAAATGTGCTTGTCAGTCCTATTCCAACTACAAGAGTTCACAAGGATCATCCACCTAAACAAATCATTAGAGATATACATTCAGCACCTCAAACCAGAAGGATGACAAAGAATGTGACTGAACATGGTATGTTTAGTTCAGTGCAACAGAGAATCAACCATAAAGATTTTTAAAATTGTCTGTTTGCTTGTTTTCTATCACAGGTAGAACCTAAAAAGGTGATCCAAGCTTTGACAGATCCAAGCTGGATAGAAGCAATGCAGGATGAGCTTCTACAATTTAAATTACAAAAGGTTTGGACTTTGGTTGATTTACCACATGGCAAGAGGGCTATTGGTACTAAATGGGTGTACAGAAACAAGAAAGATCATAGAGGTATTGTGGTTAGAAACAAGGCAAGAATGGTAGCACAAGGTTACACCCAAGAAGAAGGAATTGATTATGTTAAGGTTTTTGCTCCTGTTGCTAGGATAGAAGCAATCAGGTTATTTTTGGCCTATGCATCATTTATGGGGTTTATTGTGTACCAGATGGATGTGAAGAGTACCTTTTTATATGGTAATATTGAAGAGGAGGTGCCAACCTCCTGGTTTTGAAGATCTACAGTTCCCTGACAAAGTTTATAAGGTAGAAAAGCTTTATATGGTCTACATCAAGCTCCTAGAGCCTGGTATGAGACCTTGTCTACCTACTTATTGGAAAATGGATTTAGAAGAGGCACTATAGATAAGACTTTGTTCATCAAGAAGGACAAATGTGATATCCTATTAGTATATGTGTATGTTGATGACATCATCTTTGGGTCTACAAAGAAGTCTTTATGTGTTAAGTTTGAGCAGATGATGCACAAGAGATTCTAGATGAGTTCTATGGGGGAGCTCACTTTCTTCTTAGGGTTACAAGTGAAGCAGAAAGATGATGGAATCTTCATCAGCCAAGACAAGTATGTGGCTGATATATTAAAGAAGTTTGATTTTGCCACTGTGAAGACAGCAAGCACTCCAATTGAGACTAACAAGGCATTTCTCAAGGATGAAGAAGCTAAGGATGTGGATGTTTACTTATACAAAACAATGATTGGATCTTTGATGTACTTAACAGCTTCTAGACCTGACATAATGTTTGTTGTTTGTGCTTGTGCAAGGTTTCAAGTTACTCCTAAAGTCTCACATCTTCATGCTATGAAAAGGATCTTTAGATACTTGAAAGGTCAACCCAAATTGGGCCTTTGGTATCCTAGGGATTCACCATTTGACTTGGAAGCTTTTTCAGATAGTGATTATGATGGAGCTAGTCTTGACAGGAAATCCACAACAGGAGGTTGTCAATTTCTTGGAAAAAGATTGATTTCATGGCAATGTAAAAGCCAAACTATTATTGCTAACTCAACAACTGAAGCAGAATATGTTGCTGCTGCAAATTGTTGTGGATAAGTGTTATGGGTTCAAAATCAAATGCTTGATTATGGGTTCAACTTTATGAACACTAAGATTTACATTGATAATGAAAGTACAATCTGTATTGTGAAAAATCTAGTGTTTCACTCTAAAACCAAGCACATAGAGATTAGGCACCATTTCATCAGAGATTCTTATGAGAAGAAGTTGATTCAAGTGATCAAGATTCACACAGACCACAATGTTGTAGATCTTCTCACAAAGGCTTTTGATGTTAGCAGGTTTAACTTTCTGATTGCTAGCATTGGATTACTTAATCTTTGAAGTATTGTTTGAGGGGAGGTTAATTAAGATTGGATGAAAGGGAATGTATCATTAAGCAGAAGTGGGTGAAGGGTCAGGAAATCCCACTGAACCCCAACACACATCCATAACTGTATCACTATCTAATCTTGAACCAATCACTGTTCTATCACAATCTTAACTAAAAAAGACTCAAAAACCTAGGAAAGCCAAAAGGACCACTAAGATATCTCAGTCTAGTGGACCTATTCCCCTTGTAACAGATGAGACTGTCATTAAGGAGTGGGAAGACAGAATGGAAAGGGCTGCCACTACTGCTTCTAGCTTAGAAGCAGAGCAGGACAGTGGTAACATAAATAGGACCCAATCTATGGCAACACTTAATGAGTCTTTTCCTCAGGGAACTGATTCAGGTAGTGGTCCCAGGTGCCAAGATACCATATTGGGGGTGCAGAAGCTCAAACTAGGTTTGAGGCTGCATCTAAACAGTCTAATGATCCACCTCTCTCAAGAGTTAACACACTTGGAAGTGGGGAGGACAACATGAAACTAAAGGAATTGATGGAATTTTGTACCAAACTGTCTGAAAGGGCTCTTGATTTGTGATATAAAAACAGATAGAGTGAATTGGTGAGAAAAAGAAATGAGAGATATTAAGAGATTAAAAACAGAAAGAGAGCTTGTGAGAATCAAAATTGATGATGGAAATGCTTTTTGGAAAGAAATTAGGGTTAATACTGGTGTCTTAAAGTTAATGCTGCTCAGCTTAAACTTAATGCTGCTAAGCTTAAGTTAATGCTGTTAGGCTTAATTTACTAATGTCCGTATTAGTTTATGCTGCTAGGCATACACTTACTGCTGTTATGGCTATAAGTAATGGCTGCCAGCATAAAATTGCTTATGCTGGGTAGTTAATACTGTTAGGCTTAACTTAATGTTGCCAGTTCAAGTTAATGTTGTTGAGGATGATTTCATAAATACTTCTATTAAGGGTTTTAATCACTCATTCATTCAATTTTACACTTTGTTATTCCTCTCTATCATAACCCTACTCAATTTCATCTTTAATCATCAAAAAAATCCATTACAATGTCGAACCATCAAAGTTTTGCTGAAACTCCAATTTGGTTGCGGTTTTGGAGAAACCCAAAGAATGTAATGGGTTTAAGGAAAATTATTGATTTTTTGAATACAAGTTACTGTCCAATATGCGTTAACGTTAAATCCCTCCATTTATACGTACATGTATGAAACAGTTCTAGAATTGCTAAGGTTATGCAGTTATTGGAGAGTGTCAGGATACATAGCCCTAGTAGACAAAAGAAGGTATATCATCACTAACACGTGGTATATGGAGTGATCTTAAGGTGGATGATGTTGAAGGAAACTGATGTCTACCTACTGACTAACCATTTTTGAAGAATTGGGAAATAATTGGGCTATGAAAATTTACTAAAAAAGCTTCTTTTCTATAAAGCTTATTTTTCAGCCCAATGGAAAATTCCTTATCCATTAACCATTTTGCAATTGCCTTAGTGCTAAGAATCATCCTAGAATGAATTTAGTAGCACTATGGTATCTGCTATCATTATGTTTATCCCAAACAAAAATTTTCAAATTCTCCAAGTTAATTTTTGTCAATATGGTGAAGACTTGGAGGGTAGGGTAAAATTTCTTTTGTAATCCGAGGTTTGTGCAAGTCTTCCTGGTCTAAACAAGTTGTGGGAAGGTCCAGACATATAGGAAGTTATGTTATATACCTTCCCCCCACCCCCCCACAAGAAGGTGTTTGCTAACATGAAGAGACCAGAAAAGGGTTTTTTTGGAAACGTCACACCTCTATTTGAAACAATGATGGTTTAAGCTACTGGTATGTGTTTAATTACACATACCTTTTACCTTTAAAAACGAGCTAAAATAACCAAAAACGGACTTAAAATGCCAAATATATGCTTGTTTTTGACTAATTGTTATTGTGCAGGAAAGGGATAATTAGAATGACGAAAAATGAAGCCAAATCAACAAAAACCAGACTCGGAATGGAAAGCAAGGAAAACACATAGTCAAAGTCCAAGCCCAAGCCTGAAAAGTCAACCCAAGTCAACCCCGACGAATCCAAAAGTCAACATGTGAAGAAATATAAGTTTAAGGGTTAAAATTGCCAAACCCTAAACTTATATTTAAAGAGGAAAAGAGAAAAAAGAAGACAAGGGGCCAAACTGCCTAAATGGGAAAGATATACCACAAGGACCATTTCTGTCAAGTCCTAAGACTTATAGCCACCAAGGACGGTTTATGCAAAGAGTGTTATAACTCTTGGGGACTTGTTTTGCCAAGTCCCCAAAAGTTATAACAACACAAGGACGAATTGTGCAATCAAACATAACACCATGAGGGGCCAAAGTTGCCAATAACCCAAACCCACACCCTGTCACCCCCAACCTTTATAAACTTTTTTTCCCGCCTAATTTTCCCCCCCAACAAACTCACGGGTTAACCACCCCCGCTTTACCCTGCAACCCAAACCACCCCATGGATAATCATTTTCCTCCCCCTCCACTACCTTTCCCAGCTGTAAGATTGCCAAGTTGGCAATCCCACATCTCCCAAAGCCTATATCGACGGCTTGGATGGCTTCTAAAGAAACCCAAGGAATTTGAAGGGCTGAGATTCATTGTGACTTTACACACACACAACAAACACAACCCTTTTGTTGTGTCTACAAAGAAACACAAGTGAAGAAGACATGAAAAAGGAGACCCTAGCTCGTTTTTTTCTATAAAAGCAAGTGTAAGCCATTGTGGCAGCATGTAGTTTTTAGGTTGTTTTTAAGTATTTTTAGTTCAAGTGAGTTAGCCGTTTTTAATTTCGAATTGTAATTTTCCTTAGAAATCTTGTAATCGTTTTTTCTCATATCAAGTTTAATTTTCAGTTTAAGCTCTATTTTTTAATGTTCTATATGATTTTCTAGATGCTTCATAAGCTTTTCTCAGTTTACTTACATAGTCAAATGTTTTTTAAAATAAAGTAAAAGGAAATAAGTCATATAACAAGGCTTCAAATAAGGTTGTTTCTACTTTTTAGCTTTCAATTCTGTTCTTACAAGTGTTTTTTATATAAGATTGACTCAATTCAGTTCTTAAAAGCTAAATTGAGCTTTTACTTCATCATATGTCACTGTGCTCTTTCAAGCTTGTGTATGGAAAGGCATGTCATCTACCGATCGAGTTAGAGCACAAAGCCTATTGGGCCCTCAAGCATACAAATTTTGATGTTCAAACTGCGGGTGATCACAGGAAAGTTCAACTTAATGAACTAAATGAACTTCGTGATCAAGCCTACGAAAACTCTTTAATCTATAAAGAGAAAACCAAGTGATCCACGATGCTAAGATTAATAACCGCCGTTTGTTCAACGTTGGTGATCGTGTTCCTATCTTCAACTCTAGGGATGATGCTTTTCTCGGGCAATTGAAATCCCGTGTTGGACCAGTACACCATGTTCAAGTACTAGACCTTATGGCACCGTCGAGGTATCTCAAATACTCCGGGCCCAACTTTACAAGTGTATGGTCATCGTATAAAACACTATATTGGGGGGGGACATACAACCGAAGTTGTCCCGGATTCCAAACCTTCCCTTTGCGACATTGAATTCAGGGAAATGGGTCAAGCGTCGGGACCTAAAACAAGCGCTTCATGGGAGGCACCCCATGCTTATCAGTAGTATGTAATAAATAAGTGTTTTTGTGTGAGGAGGCTTACATTTTCCATTACCCGTGTTTTGCCCATGTTTTGTGTGCTTTGTGTTGTATCTCCAGGATTTCCCGGATTGTGAAGACTCTCGTACTCGCAGTATCCACAAGAGTTTCACATCCTCAGCTTCATTTTGGGAATCCAGTATCCAAATTAATCGACTAATCGTTTTATCTTTTGGCACACTTCATAAACGGCCCTTAGATTTGCATTGGAAAACCCCTTTTGAAAACCATTCGATGACGATGTTTAGTTCTAGTATGGGGGGGATCTTTGATTTGATTTTTGCCTGCAGTCGTTGTTATCACGTAATCCCGTTTTTACCACCAAATTTTTGCAAAAAAAAATATATATATACCAAAAAAAAAAAAAAAAATTTGAAAAATTTTAAAAATTTTCAAAAATAAAATAAGTGTTTTGTCACAGTTTTGACTTTCCTAATGGGTAGAATGAGAATAATTTTTGACTCGATCGGGCGTGTTGAGCCCTAGCTAGTTCCTCAACTTACCGTTTGTAGGCTAAGCTTTCACGAATTCGATTGCTTCGAATTTTAATAAGGTGAAGAACAAGAAGTGATAGAGTTAAATATAAGTTTATGTGCTGAGCAAGATTCTTCTAAAACTTATATGAGTAACTTGTGGCTTTTTCTCCCATTAGCTTCTAATCCACCTAATCATACGTGCTCAATTCAATTCAACTAAGTCAATCGATGTTTTTAGATAAAGCTTCAAATTTGTAACTTGATTCTTTAAAGCGAGATTTTTCTGTTCTTAATAAATTCGAAAGTTAAAATGCCAAAGAAGCATGAATGAAGTATGAATGCAAAAATGCATGAATATTGAAATTATGCCAATGAAGCGAGATAATCACTTTTCCCCCCCTCCACTATCTTTCCCAGCTGTAAGATTGCCAAGTTGGCAATCCCACATCTCCCAAAGCCTATATCGACGGCTTGAATGGCTTCTAAAGAAACCCAAGGAATTTGAAGGGCTGAGATTCATTGTGACTTTACACACACACAACAAACACAACCCTTTTGTTGTGTCTACAAAGAAACACAAGTGAAGAAGACATGAAAAAGAAGACCCTAGCTCATTTTTTCTATAAAAGCAAGTGTAAGCCCATTGTGGCCAGCATGTAGTTTTAAGGTAGTTTTTTAAGTAGTTTTAGTTCAAGTGAGTTAGCCGTTTTAATTTCGAATTGTAATTTTCTTTAGAATTCTTGTAATCGTTTTTTTATATCAAGTCTATTTTTAGTTTAAGCTCTCATTTTTTACTGTTCTATAAGCTTTTCTAGTTGCTCTCATAAGCTTTTCTCAGTTTACTTACAATAGTCAAAGTTTTTAAAATAAAGTCAAAGAAAAAGTCAAACAAGCTTCAATAAGCTTGTTTCTACTTTTTAGCTTTCAATTCTGTTCTTACAAGTGTTTTTTATATAAGATTGACTCAATTCAGTTCTTAAAAGCTAAATTGAGCTTTTACTTCATCATATGTCATTGTGCTCTTTCAAAAAGCTCTCATAAGCTCTTTTGAGCTAATTTTTGTTCATAAGCTCAAATTTAGTCAAAACTTTGTTTTAGTAATTCATTTACTCATTTTATTCATTTCACATCAAAGCATGATCACTTAAGTTCATTTGATTCACTTTGGAAGATTCAAAGAGTAATAAGCTAATATTAGCTTAATGAGTTTTTAAGCTCAGGTTTAGAGGCTAGGGAGCCATAGGTTCATGTTTTCTAAAGCCACTCACTCAGATAGGCTAGGTCTGAGACATTCAATTTCCAGGTTTTATCTTGAACATTTCATTTTAGCTTAAATTTGGCTTACTCAATTAGCTTATGTTTTTGTTCTTCTTTGTGTTTAAATATGTTTAGATTTGTTTAATTAGCTTAGAGATGCAAATGAATTGAGTTGTTATAGTTTTAGTTCATTAAGAATTTAAATACTCATTTCTGTCATCATTAGTCTAATAGCTTAGGAGAGTAACTAGCTTATTTCTAGGAATAAGCTGTAGGATTTATTGCTCATTTAGCTTAATTAGGTGATTTCTAGTGTGAGTAGATAAAAGGTTTTAGCTGTTTTAGTCTTAAAATAGATTTTGAGTTCATTTTAGTTTTGACAGTTAGACTTAAAGAGTGTTTGGGATAACTTGGAAAACGGGTCAAAATAGTTTTGTGTATGGGTTGAGGTCATTGAAATAGTTTTAGCTTAAGTGATAAGCTTGTTCAAAGCTGTTTTAAAAGTTTTTAAGGTTGAAAATTGTTTTTCAAAGTTTTTATAACTCACTTTTGAAACTGTGAGATTTTTAAAAACACCACAAGTGCTTATTTAGTTAAGCACTTGTGATTTTGAGTTAAGGGTTCAAAAAGAGAGTGTTTGGTGGTGTTAAACAAGCTGTAACAAACCCCTTGGTCTTTTGACTTTGTGAGTCAAAAACCACCAAGGTTTTTAGTGTCAAAATTTCAAGCCTTTTTCACCATCAAAAATCAGCAGGTTTTTATGGTTTTTAAAAGCTAAAAATTGGTGCATAAGTCCAATAGCTAGGGTACTCAATCTGTTTTAGCTTATCTTTTTAATTTGAGCTTATTTGACAGCTTTAAATAAGCTGTCAAATAAGCCCCTTGAGTTAAGCTTTAATCTCCCCTGGTGCAAAGGGGAGATTTTAAGCCCCTTTTTCTTAAACTTCTAGTGTACTTAAGCCCAATCTCTTGGCTTATTTCAAGAGCCTATAAGCTCTTGTATAAGCCCCTTAAGTTTCAGCCTTTAAAAAGCTTATTTGATAGCTTAATTTTAAGCCTCAACTTGCCCTTTTGACTGTTTTGCATGACTTAGGTGTAAGGATTGCTTATTTTTCTTTTCTGGCTTATTGAGCTTATTTAATAAGCTCAATTGATTCCTAGTAGCTTATTGGGATAGTGTAGTTAGTAGTGTTGCTTATTTCTCATTTCTCTTTGCTTATTTGTGTCAACAACTTAGCCTTTTAGCCTTTTAAGCACTATTTAGTTTCTGTCATCATAAGCTCCTCTCAGCTTATTTTATTTTAGCTTATACCCTCTTAGTGCTTATTAGGCTAGTTTAGGAGTCCTTTTAGCTTTTTGTCCAAATCTAGTTAAAAGACACCAAGTCCAAATGTCTTAGTGCACTTTTATAGTTAAGCAACTTTATTGCTTTCTGTCACCTTTAAGCTGATTTTTCAGCTTATTTAGGGCTTTTTAGAAAAAGTTGTAGTTGACAAAGTTGTTAAGCCCCACGAGCTTAACAACTTTGCTTTTTGAAGTTTTCGAAAAAAAAAGAGGGAAAGACAAGAGGTCCGGGTGAGCAAGACTCGAACCCGGGACCTCTCGATACGATCCCCTTTTATAACACACACCATACCGCTGCGCCCTTGGGTCTTTTTCGTTAAAGACTCAAGGGCTTTAATATTTATACATGTTTTGTGCTTTTAAGCTAATAAGCTGTTAACAGCTTATAACGAGCTTATTAACAAGCCAAATTTTTCTTTTCAACATTTTTTCGTAGGCTTACTATCAGTGTAAACGTATCCCTTTAGTAATTTTTCCAGAATTTTACGAAGTTCCTATTTCAGTCATTTTATCATTTAATATTTTTTTTAATTTAATTTCGTTAAAAGTTTATTTAATTCATAAAAAATACAAAAATTATCAAAAAAATATTTTGCTTTTTTAGAAAATTTTATTTTGTCATATAGTTTGTAGGAAAAATTTAAAAGTTTTCGTAGGGTCATTTTTACAATTTTTCATCTTTTAAAGAACGGGTCCGGGTACGGGATTTTGTCTTGACTCGTTTTTGGGTCAAACGAACTCCGTTTTCGGTCTAGTCTTTTTCATTCTTCGTTATTTGGTCCCTAGAGTAGTTTAGAAGTAAAAATTTCTTCGTAGGGTTATTTTTAAAGATTTTAGGTTTTTCCCCCTTTGTTCGGGATTCGTGCTTCCGTTTTTCAGTTTAATTTCGTAATTTCTAGGTTTTTCTTAAACGTTTTTGTTTGTTGTTATATAATTTGACTTTTTCAACTTCCCAAACTAATTCCTTCCTTCAAACTCAAATCTTCGATTGTATCGATTTTCCATTCCAGCCTCGTTGGGGATAAACGACCCGGGAACACTCTATACTACTTCTCGGTATCATTGCTCTTGTTGATTTTTAGACTTATTTATATATTTTATATTTTATTATATATTATATATATATATATAGTGTGAAAACCACCAATCAGCGGTCGTTTCGGCTTTTGCGGATGCACGGTTTAGGAGATACACTCAGTTTAGTGGAGCGATAAAATTTTGGAAAATGGTAGCTTTGGTAAATAGAGGTAAAATGGTAATACCACCTTAGATCCAAAACTTTCTGGGTAGTAGACCCTATGTTTCTAGAAATTATACTCGAAATGCTTTCCGTAGATGAAAACCTCATACTTTTGTCGTCCACGTACTAGTAAGTAGGAGGACTTCAAGATTTAGGCTTGTTGGATTAAGGTTATTGTTGCCTCAGAGTTTTATACTATCACCGGCGTGGTGATTGTGTACTCTTTAGCTATTACTTTTAATTTAGAACTCTAGGAGAGTTCATGTATATGTAGTTTATGTATTAGAAACTTAGAACCGTTACAAATGGATATACTGGCTTTGAAAGCCAATGATGTATCCCTTTTTGAGGAAAATTGGTATGTATGTATGTTATTTTTGACATTGTCATTACGATTATTGTAAATGCTTTCAGTTATGAGTTATGAGGAGGTGTCGTTGTATAGGTTGTACTATGAGTGAAGCCTAGAGGTCGTTGTTACCCCCGAGGCACTC